>SSNR01000138.1:903644-1040470 GCA_006937965.1 Callopanchax toddi | reverse complement strand
CCCCCCCCCCCCCCCCCCCAAGTCACGGCGTACCAAACAGCGCTAGGTTCTCCCCTGAGTACCTCAATGAAATAACTGTATGCTCCCCTGGTAATAAATGTATTGTTGAGCAGATTTTTTGACGTACGTCTTGAAAGGTTTGAACACATTGTTTTACACTCTTTAACCGATGCACAAACGTCTACTGTAGGATTGTTAGCTTGGAGTTTCTTAAACCTTTTAAACATTTGTTGTATTTCTATTACAATTTTGAAATCATTTTGGGAATTTCACATCCAAATTGTACAGGTTTACAAACAGATAATAAATTGTTCTAACGTATAAGTATCATGTTTTTGAGCACAAGTTATTTTAAAAACCTGAATTTTTAAGTATGTTATGGAGTTTTTTGCCAATATTTATTTGCAGTATTTTGGAAATCACTTGAATAATTTACTTTGAGACAAAAAAATTAGTATCAAGAGGTAAATATTGAATATTTTGTCTGGTCAGCTGAGCATAAAGCTGAACCACCAACTCGAGAGTACCCCTCCCTATAATTTACAATAGAAACAAATGGAAATACTCCATTACAGCTAACCACTCTGCCATAAATTGCACGTATCTTCCCTGTCTCTCCATCCCTCCTCTGATGATTTTCTTTATGCGACCTCATTGTTCACTTCATTAAACTGAAAGCCATAAATTCAACCCTCATCATCCCAAACACACAAAATCATAGATAGTTTACATGCTTGCACATACACACTGTGGAGCTCCCTCTCCTTATTTCTCTGGTGTGGCCAGTGACAGCCTCTCAGTCGGTGCTGGATTTACAGCCTTAAAATGCCCTGCCTCTACGTGTGTGTGTGTGTGTGTGTGTGTGTGTGTGTGTGTGTGTGTGTGTGTGTGTGTGTGTGTGTGTGTGTGTGTGTGTGTGTGTGTGTGTGTGTGTGTGTGTGTGTGTGTGTGCGCGCAAGTGTGTGAGGCTGTTTGTGTCCTGCTCCGATATTGTAGCGACGGGGAAAAAAAAGGTAGTGAAAGAGAGAGAATGAGATGTAGATAAATAACCGTTTTAGAAGATGCCTCCTTTCCTGCGGGCACTTTAGGAGACTGAAAAAGGAGTAAAGTAGAGCTGCAGAGACAGAATCAAAGAGAGAGTATCAGAGCAGGCATTACAATGCTCAGATTCAGTCCATCTCACTCAAAATGGCTGCACAACACAATCTGTCACTGCTTTATTAAAAATTACACACACACAAAGGCCTGTGACCGCACACACACACACCTGCACACACGAGGCACAAAATAGTGCAGTAGATTGCATCCAAATCACTACCATCTGAAAGTAATGGGAACTGGTGGCTGGGGGCCATGTCCGCTTTGTCTCTAAAAACCAGACACCACATCAGTATGGCTCTGCAGTGTGCAGTAATGCACAATACTGTGAGGAACTGTGGGAAGAATGCTTTAAAGTAGGAATGTTTATTACTATCGTTGTGCAACATGCAAAGAGAGCCAGAAGAGATTTCAATAAAGGTCAATATTTTGTGCATTCAACACAGATGCAGTTCTTCCAGGTGGAGATGAATAAAGGAATTTTGCAGGCTTTTAATTAAACGTATAAATAAATGATTAAACCAAACAGGTGCCAAAAGTCATCCATTTCATTTGAATTAGAGTTTGAGATGAACTGTATTGATCCCTCTGTAAAGCATCACTTCGAAAAATTCAGATTCAGTTCAAACATCAGTTGAGACCCTGCTTCCAAGGTGAGGTTGAAGACAGCTTAATGTCATGGATCAAAACCACAAAAGACTTAAGGTAGATCCTCAAACATCAGTAGGGTCTTTTCTAGGCAAAGAGTGGATTGAGGTTACAATGTGTTCTGATCAAGCTCTTTTGAAGAAGTACAAAGAAAATCGTTACGTTGAGGATTGTGGTTTATAAGTCTTAATGCCATGAAAAACATTATGTTTACTTCCTTTCAACAACAAAAAAATGTTTATCAATAGGACCAGCTCAGAACTGACTGAAACCTATGGTATCCATGTAGACTCATCATAATTGGAGCCTGATTATGTTTTTAAATGGAGGAAGGACAATCGGGAAGTGCAATTAGAAAATGGGGAGCGGACAAAATAGAGGCAGATTCCTTTGAGTGATGAGTCAATAATGAAAAGAACTTCTGAAATAAACAGAAGTTTGTTTTCCTGAGTGTCTGCAGAGAACTGAAGTATAGTCAGGGTGCATTTAATACTTTCATTAACCCTAACCCACAACAAAAAGAGTCCCCAAACATAGTTCCACATGACAGCACTGGTCCGCATTCGGGAAGAGGGATCACATGATATCTGGGGTGAGCACTGGTGGACCAGTTAGTGTGACTCCACTAAATACTGTATTGATGTAATTCAGATTTTCCTTGTTGATCCCTTTTTCAATGATAGTTGATAAAAATAAACATCATTTTATGTTTGTGAAAGCATTCCTGATTTACCTGCCTGAACCTTTTGTACTTGTGAACACAAAACTATCGACATCACTGACTAAAAACAAAACACGATTCAACTCATTAAAACAAATTATACCACAAGCAAAGATGTTGAGACTGTAGAATAAATGTAACAAAACGATTGCTGCCGGGTGACGTTATAAACATCACTAGTCTGGTTAAAATGTGATGGATGCATCCCCTAAGGCAGTACTGTCTGACAGCTATTGCCCCCCACCCCCCAGTAGAACAATGTGCTGTGCCACACTGCCAAAAATGGCCAAAGTATGGTTCAAAGAACACAAAAAAGAAAAATCCCAAGAGGTTGTCCATGGCAGGTCCCCAAATTCCCCAACCACAGTGTGATCAACCAACTGAAGAGAGCACAGGAACAAGTCCAGTTCTCAGAAGCTCCTGCCCACAGGACCACAGGGAGCTGGAGTTAGGGTCCAGGAGCCAGGAACCACAAAACACTAGAGGACTTTTACTCTGGCTCAGTACGCATGCACAGATTCTTAAAGGTGTGATTTATTAGTGAAATGGCTGATGGTTTTGATCATTCACAAAGTTGGTGATTTAATCCCTTGAAGTGTCCTTGAACGAGACACTGAACCTCCTGATGTGTTTTAATAGAAGAATAGGCCAAATTAAATGTGATCTGCCTTTTTGGAGAACTAACAAATCTTAGGTATGTCTATGGTGCATCACTGGTCTGTTATGGTAAAGAAGGAGTTGAGCAGAAAGGCAAAACTCTCAGTTTACTGGTCTATGTTAGACCTGACCCTCAATTATGGTCACAAGATCATGACTGAAATAAGAATCTGGATACAAGTGGCTGAAATGGGCTTCCTCCATAGGGTGGCTGGGCTTCGCCTTAGGGCAGGATTTTTAAACTGTTGGCCAATTTTAAAACATGAAAGACCCCACACATGGCAATTAAAAAATCATGGATGTTAACAGTTTCCTACAGCGTGTGGCGGCCACATAACAAAGACAACACAGCACACATGAACCAGTTTCACTTACAAACATTCCCAGGGCCGACGGGAAACCTCACAGAACTTCTCGAGATTAAATGTGACTTTGGAGTAAACAAACATTACTTTTATCATAAACAACAATGCATTTGTTGCCAGGTATAACAAAGAACACAAACAGCTTTTTGGAGTTTGGATTCCACTCGCTTCATGCAGCATTACTCTGTCACCTCACTTTCTGATTGGCTACACGTCACATTCAACAGGCTGCACGCTTATTTGTCCTTGAGGACCACCACATGTTACGATATCTGGCCAAGGCAATCCAACGTGTTGGATTTCCCAGATTTGTGATCGGAGCAGTCCCAATGTCCTTCACAGACCACAGCAGTCCTAACAAACCACACACCGGCTTTTTAGAGCCATTACGGTAATCGGAGGCATCCTTAGGATTGTTGGAAGGGGAGACTTGAGGCAAAAATGTGCAGAATTATCCTGCTGTGTTAACCAGCCCTTAAAGATAAGTTGAGGAGCTTGGTCACCTTGGGCAAGCATGGAGGAAAAGTGCTGCTCCTCCTCATCAAAAGGTGTCCTCTGAGGTATGTTTGGCATTTGACTAGGATGCCTCCTGGTTGCCTCCTTCTGAGGTTCTCCAGGCATGTCCCACTGGGAGGAGACCCTGGTGCTGACCCAGAACTCGCTGACGGGTTTTTATATCTTCTCTGATCTGGTGAACGCCTCTAGACGAGCTACTGATCGTCACCAGGGAGAGAGATGTTCTGTCTTCCCTCCTAGACCTGGTACCTCAATGACCCAATCTTTTGGTAATCTAGAAAAAAACCACAGTTGGATTGATGTGTTATGTGGTGAAGTTGCATGAATCCTACAAGTGTTTTTGTGCAAACAGCATTTCTATCTGTGCTTGCTTGTGGTGTGAATAATTAATTATGAATCTCTGAAAGATATCTTTGTCAAGCAGCAGTCAGCGGTGTTTAATTTCCCAAAGGGGTCCTATCATCGCAAAATAAAATGCAAGAAGTGCTGCAAAGTCACCACAGTCAACTTTGAAGAGAGATTTCATCCCTGCTGAGGTCGTTGGATTTTGTCGACATTTAAACTACTAAGGCATCCCTCAATTGGATGTGAACCCAGTACAAAAAGTCGTTTGATTGTCTGTGAGCTCCATATTACTGGCTGAATCTTGCAGGGCACTGGCTGTAATGCCATCCCTCCTCACTTCCTATTTTCAATCTCTGGCATCTGTATCCATCATCACAACAACCGTGGGTAATACTCTGACGCTGTCTGCCATGTGTGAAAGCAATCAGAGCCAAAGCCTGCTGCGCGCGTGCTTGTATGTGTTTATCTGTGGGTGTGTCTGCTTGCAATAGCCACTGGCACCTCATTGCAGAGTCAGTAATGCTGCCTCCTCAAGTACATTACCCTCTGATCACACAGACACAGCGTTTCACACAATATGTCCCTCACCATACACACCCCACGAGCAGCATGGCTTGTAAGCAGTGAACAAATAGTCCCTCTGTTGTGTTGTGTGTGGGCACAAATGCTAGTGTGTTTCTGCGTATGTATTTTGCAAAATGGAAATCACTCAGTTGTGTCAATGGCGCCCGCCTTCCCGCCCTCCAGCACCGAGGAGCATTATTGGAAATCTTATTAATCAGTTACCTCATTAGTGTATCGAGGAACCGTGTTCTGACAAAAGAGAGGGGGGGGGAGGAATCTGTCATGCCTGCTTTATGAGATTTCGAACAAATTGGACTTTTCATGCTCAGTACTTTCCTGTCCTTGGTGTGAAGATGATAGCATCCTGCTGCTGCGTTTGGAGTGATCCCCAACCTGTCCACTTGTTTGTCTCAGCATCCAGCAGCAAATGTGAGGCAGCTGCTAGAATCTACTGTTGTTTTCAGCACACAACCTGAGAGATCACTTCTAAAAAATGCATTTAAAAAGGGCAGTAATATTGATATTTCTAATACAAATGAACTGACATCACCCCGACATCACAGTAGTTTAATGAACTGGTCTTGACCAAACGTTGGCTGATTTTTCATTTCTTTGTAGTCCAGTTCTTGAGCCTTACAGTAGATTGATCATACGGCCAGGTCTTTTTTTTTTTAACCCACTTAATCTAAATTATTCTTGAGCTAATCAAGCATGAAAAGTCACCAAACTCAACCTATAAACCAGAGTAGTGTTGACACAGAAGGCAAAATGTTGAAAAGGGATCAATTTAATTGTACAAGGCACTTAAAGACAGATTCTATTTCTTTAGTTTCACTGACCACAAAGGACAACCTAGCTTTAAGCTTTCCCCAAAAGCTGATGGTCAAAAACCTTTTGTTAAAATGTCAGCTGATGATCCAGAAGGATGTCAGGTATATTGGAATTTTTGCTGGACTTTTTTCTGTCACCCACAGACATCTCCTCATTACCATCCTCATCTCCAGTTAGGGGTTTAGTGATTTTATCAGCTCAAATATTTTCCTTTGTCCTCCACTTATACTTATACCATACTGATATTGAATGAGAAATGTGTTAGGTACAAAATATTACCACATCATTTGATGAGAATGAAACTGATCACCTACAGAGGGCTTTTAATTCAAAGTCACCACGAAATTTATACTTAAAAACCGGTGTGGCAGACTGGTTTAATTCACTGAACTTTAATCGCAGCATCTCTAAATGGTTCTCAGTAGTTTCTACGCATGCCTGACAATATTGGGGCATCTTTCTTATGAGATGGTGGATTATGTCTTGGTGTATCTCCTTCAAGACATCACTGAGCTCCTGGACAGTCTGAGGTGCAACCTGGCAGAGTGGGATAGATCTGAACATGATAATTCATTGGATTCATGGAGGCAATGGTATCCATTCCTTCGTCCTTCAGAAAATGCCTGCATACTCTTGCTACATGAAGCTGGACATGTACCAGGAGGAACCCTGGATCTACTGCAGCACAAATGGTCTGACAGTGAGTCAAAAGGTTTCCTGATGGCAATCAGGGTGCCTGCACAGGTTTGTGTGTCCCTCCATGCGTCTGCCAACCAACCAACACTGATCCACCACCAAACCCATTATGCTGAACAATGTTGCAGCGCTCAAAATAGCATGCAAAGGCCGCGGGAGCTTGTTGACACATGCGCGCTGCCCCGCCAGCATGCACTCAGATACACACGCACTGCCCTGCCAGTTTGTACACAGAGACCTGCAGAAAAATATTTAAAAAATTTAGAATGAAATGTGATGATGATCCCTGAGGCTTTTGGGAAAATATTCTGTGGCCTGACGAGACAAAAGTGGGACTTTTTGGAAGTGTTCCGTTACATCTAAAACTTTCGCAGCATTTCAGGAAAACATCATATCAACAGTCAAACATGGCGGTGGTAGTGTGGTGGTCTGGGGCTGCTGGACCGGGACGACTTGCTGTAATTGACGGAAAACGAATCCTGAATGAAGACCTTCAACAACATGCTGGTAAATCCTCTGATCTGGCTGAGTTTAAACAATTTCTATTAAAAAGAGTGGGACAAAATTCCTCCACAGCGACGTGAGACTCATCATCAGTTATCACAAATGCCTGATTGTGGTTGTTGCAATCTATTACATATTCACATAGGGCCATGTTGGGTTGGATAGCTTTGTTCCCTTCAAAACAAAACCCCCCCACAAATCTGTAATACTTTTTCACAGCAGGTAATCTCAGAGACTTTGCTCAACAGAGTCTAATCGTCCTGTGGACAGTACTTCCTCCATCCTGTTTCACGTGCAGCTGTTTAACTGTAAATAAAATTATGATTGGACGAAAACAGAAGAACCTGCTCTTCCCCGCAGGTGCGCCGTGTATCGCCTCAGGACAATTCGGTCTCCACAAACACAATACACAACGTAATATCAGCAAACAGGCGGTTAAAGGGTTTGCCATGTTCCATTGTGCCGTCCTCGATCTCCACAAAAGGGATAATAAATGGATGAGAAATTGCAGATTGATTCGGGCTGCTGTCAGCCGTTCGCTTCAGGATCTAGACAAACTGGATGCGTCGTCTCCAATCATCGGAAACAAACTGATCGCTGTGTTCACAACAATTGCAGAGTAATGGATACAAATAAATTGGCTTTTGGAAATATAATAATCACACGTGAAGCCTCGCTTGAGCCGGTGCTTTGGGGACCCCAGAAAGAGATGAATCCCGAGAAGTTTGGTTCTGTTATTATCAATAACTCCACCTGCTTGTGGTAACAGTCAGTATAAAGGGGGGGGGGGATGATTTTATATTCCTTAGGTTTCCAGGGTGTACTGGAATATATTACAGCTGCTAGCTGAGTACTTTTTGGGGTGCAACCATTGAGGAAAAAGTGAATTACTCATGCAAGACTCCAGCATTCTCTCTCTTCGTGTCTCCTCATCCCCTCTCTCACACTTTCACCCCTTCCTCCCGTCTCACACACACATTTCCAATTTATTTTTTGAGCCACAGACACTCCAGTCGCCCACATCTATGAATCTCTAACCTGAATGTTTTACATCTTGTATCTCCTAGTTTTCCATGGCTACTCCTTTATACCTTCTTTTATATTTTCCCACAATTGTATTCTCTAATCTTTTTTTTTCACTTTCTTCTCCCCCTCCCTTCTAGTTTGTTTGCCTTTCCTCATGTTTTATTGCCTTGTTTTCCCTCCTTACGTCCCTTCATCTCTCCTGGGTCCCTTTCTTTCTCTTATACTATTCTTCCCTCCTGACTTTCTGCTCCACACCTCCATATATCTCCTCTTCTCCTCTTAAGCTCCCCTCTTTTTTTTTTACCCCCCCTGCCACTCTCCTCTCATGTCCCTTCCCCTCTTTCCTCCCTCTCTCTCTGGACATGAACCTCACACACGGCTTATTGATTTTTTTTCTTCTCTTTTTTTTGAAGCAGCACAAAAGCAGAGCAGAAGAACGGCTCAGAAATCTGCAAAAAAAGAGTATTTGTGGCACTTGTGAAGTTACGTAGAGACACAGGATGTGCAATAAATATTAAGATGATGCCAAAGTGATTAACTCTGGCTTTGTGATGGAGAGAAACCAAAAAAAAAAAGAAAGAGGAAGAGTGTGCCTGTAGATGGCAGAAGAGTGCTTTAAGGGAACACAGACAGGTTTCACAAACACATAAACATATTATATACAGACGCACTTACACATATTGCCTTCAACGCTCGCATACGTGCATTTAAACAGCCACACCAGCCCAGGAGATTCATCTGCCGTGCAGCAGTTCTCTGAACTGGTCACAGAGAAACACACACACACGTTGCTCCCACGACTCATTCAGCGCACATAAAAATGCTGCAGAATACGCTGAGGCTGTGCTCGGATTGAGAATGAATCATCAGGAAATCAGAAGCACCATTAACTTTATACTTGTTTTATTATTGTGACTGATCGGGGGGGAACTGACCGATAGCATGAAAGACTTTTAAATGACATTTGCATTTTTTTCCTCTGGGGCTTCTTTTGTGATAAGACTTGATCTGAAACCCCCCCAACATCTCATGTTTCTCTCACACGTATATGCTGATTCTTTTATTTAGTGGACATAATAATAATATGTATTTGTTAGAGTCAGGTGGTTATACATGTCTGAACTTGGGCTCTACTAAACGTTAGGTAGGAGTTCTAATGATATTCTATCACCGCAGTAAGAAGTAAATGCAGAAATTAACGTAAATTCAAGTTTTACAGTAATGCAAGATCATCTTATGAGGAAAAGTGATGGATTTATGGCCATTTTGGTCCAATTTTGACAATAATGCTACTTCATGCAACATTTCAATCTCTTGCTAGTATGTGCTGTGATTGACTCACTGCATATACCACGTGTAATTTTTACTCAATCTCTGGATAAGTGTAGCCAGTTTTTGTGTTGGCTAACGCTAATTAGCTGTGGTGGCCATTTTGAATTAGTTTGATTCTATATGTTAATGTAGATGAAGATCCAGTGGTTACGTCCTAAAAGTTTCTTTAGAATATGTTCGCTACTTCATGAGATACTTTGCTAATTCTGGCAGCCATAAAACACAGGTGGTCTAGCTAAAAGCAGGGTGAAGAGATCTCACAGTAGCTTTAATCATAAGATTGTGTGAGTTTGTTTCATCATAAATACTTTAGCAATGTCCAGGGAGAACCCACACAGGAACATTGATACATGATCCATCCTTAAATGGACTCAAACGATCTTTAAAGTGGTTCAGAGACCGGCTTAGATACGGGATTTCTTCACCCTGCTTTTATTTTGGTAAGTGAGCTCAGATTTACAGCAGCCTGAATTAGCATAAGAGCTAAAACTTTAGTCTGAAACTGACACATGTATTTAAACATTAACTGTCAGATCCAACTTTACATATTTAGATTTAATGCTATATGTTTATTTTTAGCATTATTTAGATTTATGTCTAAACATTTTGCTATATTTTTGTAATTTCCCATATACCAAATACAGTAATGCTCTCGATTTTTTAAACAGTAAAGTAGGGATATCCCGATCAGGTTTTTTGCTCTCGAGTCCGAGTTATTTGCTTTTGATCATCTACCAATATCGAGTCATGATCCGATACTTCTACAATGTTATCATCAACTTTATAAGACCTCCAGACCGCAGACATGTTCCATGTTCTAATTGTCCGGCGTTTAAGCAATAACAACAATAACAATAACCAATAACTCTGAAACAAAGTGATGTCATGCCGCATGCGTTGCTGTTTCTGTGGAGTCAAGAGGTCTAACTCTGTGCCACCGCTTCACTATAGATGTGTCAAAAAATAACGGGGATATATATCTGAGTCTGGATCGGGAGGTAACGATCGAGTCTGAAACCGCGTGATTGGGCCCAATTTCTGATCACATGATCAGATCTGGACATAATGATCTTAGCACTTTTTTTAAGGGTTTTCCAATAAGACCTAGTTCAAATAAGTTCAGTACAAGTTTAATGCACCCCGCCTAAAAGACCCCACCACAAACCCCCTCAGCTCTGATCCTAAACAGCCGGAGAATTCAAGGACTGAACATTATTTCAAGTCTGAACACGACCTGTTTATAACCTTGGAGACAAAAAGAAGAAAAAAACTTGCAGGAAACGAATGATCGCAGATGAGCTGTGATGCCTCCTCTAAATAGTAAATAAAAAGTGTTTTCATGTGAAATTTCCACTCCCACAGAGAACATTTATTAAAATCAGCTCAGACGTACCCAGTTTCATCAGGTGGAAGGGTTTGCTTCTATTTATTGAAATGGTGTTATATTTTTTCTCTTTTCTTGCTTATTGAATGTTTGGAGAAAGAATCTCACACGTATTAAACTTTACTCGCCTTGAAATTGTCAGTGGGAGAAGTGGCTGATGCAGCATACTTAAGTGTTATGATGTGAGACTGTGAGGGTTGTATTTCCCAGGATATTCGAGGAGAAAAAAAATGAGTGTTTGTACGGCGAGGTAGCTGCAGCACTTTGCCAGTTTGCTGATCAACTTTTGTAAGTGGTTAGAGACTCCAAAATATTCATGCTGTTTATTTGGCTCCCAGAGTGAACAAAAAAGTAAGACGATGAACAATCTTCTGTAAATTCTTAGATTCAAATGCCACTTAGCACAATATAAAATGAATATATTCAAATATTTTAGGTTGGAAAGTAAAATAAGCATTTATTTTAGGGTTTTTGCTGTGTATATTTTTGCAACGGTTCTTTTTGTGACTCGTAGGCATTTGCTCTAATGTTTTTCTGCAGTTGCAAATAAATGAAAGCATTCAGATGATCATCCCAATTTGTTTGCAATTGCATGGTATTTTCTATGTGACCCAGCCATGAAAAAAAATCTCTTCTCGTCTTCCTCCACCTATCCGGGTCCGGGTCGCTTGGGTGCCATCCCAACGAGGGAGTCCCAGACTGTCCTCTCCCCGGCTACCTCCACCGTCCACCTCCACCAGCTCCTCCAGCAGGACCCCAAGCTGTTCCCGGGCCAGATTGAATATATATTTTTTCCAATGCGTCCTGGGTCGACCTGGGGTAGGGCTGCACGATTCTGGATAAAACGAGAATCTCGATTTTTTTCGCTTAGAATTGAGATCAGGATTCTCTCGTGATTTTTTCCAATATAAATATGTATTGCACTTATTACCTGCACATCAACTTCATAACAGCTGACACTGAACATAAAATCATTAAATGTCTCTTTTGTATACAACCTTTGAATAATTTAAACAATAATAACAATTTTGAACTTTGTCATTTGAGGGAGAAAGAGGGAGCGCTTGTTTTCATGCAGATTATGTCCAGGATCAAACGGGGTACAATTGTAGTCTTCTTTTTTTTTAATGGTTATCATTTGGAAATAAGATTGCATACAAGTCTAAATTGAGATCGCAATTTTTTAATGATTAATTGTGCAGCCCTAACCTGGGGCCTCCTGCTGGCAGGACATGCCTGAAACACCTCCCTGGGGAGGTGTCCAGGAGGCATCCTAAGCAGATGCCCGAACCACCTCAACTCTCGATGTGGAGGAGTAGCGGTTCTACTCCGAGTCTCTCCTGAATGTCCGAGCTCCTCACCCCATCTCTAAGGCTGAGCCCGGCCACCCTGCAGAGAAAACTCATTTCAGCCGCTTGTATCCGCGATCTCGTTCTTTCGTCATTACCCAAAACTCATAGGTGAGGATTGGGACGTAGATCGACCGGTAAATAGAGAGCTTTGCTTTTCAGCTCAGCTCCTTCTTCACCACAACAGACTGGTTCAGGGTCCTAGGGTCCAGAGGGCAGGATACTAGTATATATTTTGGTTGAAAGTACTAATCCTAGTACTCCATTTTGTCACTTTAAGGACATAAGTGGTTTGATGTTAATTAGCAACACTAGTCACTATGGATCAAATCCCCAATTTCAGCGTCTATCTGCCCACCTTTCGGACACACATTTGGAGAAGAGCAGAAAAAGCTAAAGCAGTTGATTAGCAGTGCTTATCAACATCAGATAGTGTAATCCAGGACATGCTGTGAAACATCATCTCTGCAGCCCACGCTATCTTAAAGGCGTACTTTGCAACTTTTCCTATTTTAAAATCTGTTTCTTGAGCCAGTCTGTGCTAATATGACCCTTTACAGCGTTAAAGAAAAGTCACTCAGCCCCATCTGCTGCTTGTGGCCAGGATACCGTGTTTGCAACTTCTGAGTCTCTGATCCGGTGCCCCTGAAGTCTCACAAAGTCACGTATCTCACGAGGGTTGTGAGGAACCCAATGTGGCTAGCTGTTATGCTAGCGCCGGAGTGTTTTTAGCTCATGATTCCTGCTTTTTTATCTCTCCCTGCTTGAACACAGCTGATTTCTTTGAATGAGTGATGAACCGCTCCAGTAGAAAGCAATGAAGGCTGAGGAGACATTTCAACAGTTAGAATTAGGGGTTTCTAAGCATAAGCAATGGCCGTTTTTACGGCAGTGATTTAAAACAGACACTAGGGGGTGCTAAAACAAGCAAAACTGCAGTACGCCTTTAATTCAACAACAGGGTGTCTCCAGTCAGAGGCTCCTTCAGATCTTCAGAAGAGCCTAGCCCACAGCAAGGACAGCCTACAATAACTTTTCAATAAAAAACTTAAATATATTACTTAAATATCTCTCTTCCCTCTGGGATTATTAAATTTTTTTAATTTGATTGATTGATTAATTAATTGATTATATGGACTTTTACAGTAAAAAGTAGAAAATCTCTTAGAATTTATCCAAATTTACTTTCAGCGTAGAAAATAATTTTCTAAAATAAAAAAACAATGAAAGGCTTGGAAAAACACTCAATGGTGTCAGTCAAATGGACCAATATTGTAAAAGTCTATCACAAAATCCCATTTTTTCTCCCCTGGTATTGATTTAATATCAAACCCTGATGGAGAGAAGAGTGATGAATGGTTGGCCATTACTGGTTCCTCACTGGTGGTAAAGGGATTCTTCACATGGGTTTTATTTTAGTCTAGATCCAGATGCTGGGGTTTGAAGACCTGTTATTTGACAGTTTTGATCAAATCTCCACTTTTTTTCTCGATTTTTTTTTTTATTTCCGACTAAAAGACCACGTGAATAGGCGCGGATGCGTGAGTCCTAGGAGCTCTTGAAGGCAGCATCTCTGTAGCGGCGGGCAGAGAGAGGAGACGCATCAGGAGAGTGCTCCGAGCAGAGCAGAGGAGAGGATGCTCTCATCGGCTTTCTGACCACAGCGAGGATTTTCACCTGCTTTAAAAAAAAAAAAAAAAAAAAAGACACCTTTTTTTGCTCACAGGAGATTTAAAAGGACCGTTTTCACTTAAAAAAAACCGAGCTCCGATTTGGTAAGAAGACGTCTGACTTGCGACGCTTGAATGGAAAAAAGAAGAGTCGTGAGCATAATAAATTTCTCTTGCAGAGAGGGGGGGGGAGTAAAGATGCAGACTTTTCCTCCCAGTTTGTGAGAGGAGAAAAGGAGGAGGAACAGTGAGGGAATCTGGGATTTTCTTCATTCTTTTATAGATTTTTACTTTTTTTTTTTAATTTGGGAGACGCGGAGTTCTGAACGACACGGAGGAGAAATCGAGGATTTTATAGAACGAAGATGGGCTGCAGACTGATGGAAGTGTGGATTTAAAGCTCTCCGTCCCGCTTTATCACTTTTTTTGGGGGGAGGAGGTGATGCAACTGGAGGGAACAGAGATCTATTGACGACAATCATCGACAACCTGTGCGCCTCCTCACCCCTCTGCGCCCCTCTCTGTGGATCTTCATCTTTCGGATGTGAGGGATTTATCTAGTTTATGTTTGAAGGAGGAGGCGAAGAAAACGCTTGCCTTCTCTCTCTCTCTCTTTCCCCCTTCTCTTTCTCTCCCTCCCTCTCCCCCTCTCTCTCTCCCTCTCTCTCTCTCTGTCCCCCTCCGTTTTCTGGATGTGAAGCAGCATGCGGCCCGGTGAGAGCTTAGAGGGCTCGCGCTCGGCTCGCGGAAGATGTATTGACGCGAATCACGTCGCTAATAGCGGTCTCGCGCGCCTCTCTTCGCGGAGGATGAAGAGGGTGACGACGAAGAGGAGGACGAGGGGGATGACGGACGGAGGAATGATGCGCTGTTTTCTGTGGAGTCTCGTTCTGTGCTCGCTCTCCTCGCGCGCGCAAGGTAAGAGGATGCGACACACACACACACACACACACACACACATTTAGCTCTGTGACATAAACCACCTCGCGCGCGCACTACTTTTTTCCTAGCTAAAAGCTGAACATTCTTCTTTCCTTCTTCTTCTGCGTGTTGGCGGCGTCTGCGTGCGCGTGAGGTTGTCTGCGAGGTGTCGGCGCGTGAATGTGTGTGTGTGTGTGTGTGTGTGAAGGTGTGCGCGCGCGTGTTTGTATGCGGAGGGAAGCAGGGAGTCAGGAATTGGCTTACAGGGAGGATGGAGGCAAAAAGAAGAAGAGGCAACAGCCTCTTTTCCTCTTCCTCTCCTCAGTTTATTCCTCTCTCTCCTCCTTCTCCTCCTCCTCTCTCTCTCTCTCTCTCACCCCATCCTCCTCTTCAATACAGCCATTGAGCTGGTAGCCAATAAATATTCTTGCGGTAGCTCTTGGGCTGTGGCAGCGAACGTGAGTTGCTTATACCAAAGTGTGTGTGTGTGTGTGTGTGTGAGAACGTGAGTTGTTTATAGTGATGAGGCCCAAGCCTTACACAGCATTTTATTCCCAAATCTCTTACCACCATGCCCGTTTCTTCCTCCTTTCTTTATTTATTCATATATATTGTGACTTTATCTCAGTTAGAATGTTATATAAAGGTGGCGTCTCTATCTGTTCTTTCCCCGGCACACACTTTCTGCCTTTGCCCTCCTTTTATACCCC
Source organism: Callopanchax toddi (assembly GCA_006937965.1). Lineage (NCBI taxonomy): Eukaryota > Metazoa > Chordata > Actinopteri > Cyprinodontiformes > Nothobranchiidae > Callopanchax > Callopanchax toddi. The sequence goes on along the minus strand of SSNR01000138.1, from coordinate 1,025,133 downwards.
GCATCTTCCTCATATCGTCTCTCTGTCTTTTGCTTTCCTGCCTGTTTCTTCACTTGAGTGAATTAAAAATGTTAAAATATTCACAGTTTAGCGCACTTTCTCCTGTCTCTCTGACTTCTGCTGCTTTCCATCTTTTGTTTCTCTTCTTTCTTTTTCTTTTTGGTCACACTAGTTGTCACTTTTTGGGTTGGGACCTCTGGAGCGTCACTTCTCATCAGCCAGTCCTAAACCTTTTTTTTGTGTGGGTCTGTTACGGTCTAGTGATCGCGCATCATGACTTGTGTGAACCTACGAGGTCAGAGTTTAAGTCCTGGGAGGGTTATAGAAGACATCCATTCATGTAGAATAAAACTCTTCTTTTACATTTTGGTTAACTTTCACTCTCTGAGGTTGAGGCATTGAAACCGCTTGGTTAAGTTGTAGGAAAATGCCTTCTCCCCATGCTCCTCTTGCATCGATCCACCACAGTGACATGTCCCATGAGGACCTGCAGAGGACATTTGGCTGCAGTCTCATGGTATTTTCCATCATTTCTTTCTCTTTTATGTCACATTCATGTTCTCACCTCCTTGGTTAGGACCCCTTTAGCGTCACGTATCAGCGAGCCGTTACAGTCTAGGGATCTATACCTGCATCTTGTGAGAGCTTAACAGGTCAGAGATGATTGAACTCCACCCTAAAGTCAGAGTTTAGGACCTGGATGGGTCATAGAAGATGTTCATTTGCAGTATCGTTCTCCTTTTTTATTTACAACATCTACCGGGTTGGTTCACCACATTATCATATATAAGGATTCTTGGTTAGAGCATCACTTATCATTGAGTCTTAAGGTTTTTGTCTTTTTCTCTTACGATCTTAGAGATTTTCACATGCACCTCATGAGAATTTGAGAGGTCAGAGATGTCACCCTGGACTCACTTTCACCTATGTTTAGATTTAGGTAACAAAAAGCCGTCTTTCTTCTTTTTATAGGTGTTTTATGTTGCTTTATAAAGACTCTCAGGAAATAGCTGGGTGATTTTAATCAATCATAATTCCATTTTTACAAGGTATGGACATTACTGTAATTAATCTGGATTTCTCTGAGTGAGTAGCACACTCATGTGATACAGTTACACAACATTGTCATCACAAACATGTCTTCATAACATTGCGAGGCAGTTTTATTGACTTCAGCATTCCTCCCTGTCATGAAATAATGAATTAGTTAGAAATGATTAGCTCCCTTCTATGTAGTCTGGTTCAACACCACACCGTTACATTGACCCTAACATTGTGTCTAAAGATGAAGCACAAACATTTCCATGAGATATTTTAAACAATTGAAAATAAATTCTTACACAGGATGAATGCAGCTCCACTGCTTAGCTCTCTTTGCTACCGGAAATCCCTTTATCAGCTTCTAAACTCCTTCTGCGTTGGTTCACCACGACATCATGTCCCACGAGGACCTGCAGAGAACATTTGGCAGCAGTTTCATGGCAGATTGTTGGGGACTTGAACGCTACATGTTGAAAAATGATCCTAAAAGGACACCCTGCGGACTGCTAGTTGCATCAAAGTTATCCTGATGCAATGTCCATATGGGATGAGGTGGAAGTGAGAGTAAACACATGTCTGTGCACTGATGAGTCATGTGACAAGTTCACGGTATGGAAACTAACTAAGCAGCCATCTTGAAATCTGGAGAGGAGCAAGTAGTAGAGGAATAAACGATGTTGGGATTGGGGTTAGAGAAGAGGGAGGAAATAAAAGGTAGAAATAGCAGAAGTAGTAAGAAAAGACCTTTAGAGATAAAACCCACCTCGAGGTCTGTGCTTTGTTTTAACACCAAGCCAGGCAGATTTTGTCAGACAATCTGAGTTAAGATTTAACAAGCAGAAAGGAAGAGACTGAGACTCAAAATTGAAGAAGAAAGCTGAGGAAACTGTAGAAGCAATCGAGAACCATTTGTCATTGTAAAGTCTGCATGATCCTCCAGTGCAGGGAGGTTGTGTGTAGGCTGACAGAGCGAAAAAAAAAAACTATGGATTTCTACAGCGATTAAACAGATCGACTCAGGGAACGTCGAGTGTGCACCATTACAGAACGGACAATTATACATTTAAAAATATCTGAGCCTTTGTAGCTTATTTCAAAAGCTGTTTTTGATTTACTTCACTGATAAGATTTGACCAAACTTAAATCTTTAGAGTAACATCTTTGGTCATATTTGGATAAACTTAAAAAGTTTAAAGTTTTATACTTTTTAAAAAAAAAGTATAGAAGCCATGCAAAAAATGGTAAATAGATGTGTAAATAAACGTCCACAGCTTGGTGACATTTTAAGGACCAAGGCTTTGAAATGAGGCAAGAAAATTAAAAACCAGCCACCGGCCAAATGCTGTTCTATTTTGGCTGCTAAATTAGTCTGCTCTACCGGCCATTGGCAGGTAACCAATCATCGTATGGACCTTCATTTCTATTCTAAAAAGCAATCTGGATGGTAAAATAATGAACGCGCTGCATGCTGTTGTAGCCTGGGGACAAAAAAAACATTAATTTCTCAATTTTATTTAACACCTTTGACACAAAGATGCGGTAATATTTTCTAAGCGGAGGCGTCTTTGTCATCATTCTGGGCTTTAATTAGAGACCTCAGAGTCTTTGTGCCGTAAAATGAATCCAACAGGTCATTTTTTGAAGAGAGATGATGAAAAGGGGGGTCTTATTTGTGTGTGTATAAAGGAAAATGGTAATGTTACTGTTAAATCAGGATACATTTTACACCATAAATGATTTTTTTTTACCCCATTTATGTCATTTTCTGAAAAATTGCTCAGCTCTTTGTCTCAGTAACCCCCACATTTGCTCAGCTTAACTCTCCTCTTCCTTTTATTTGTCCCCTGCTCCTCTGTTTTCTTCTTTTCGGCTCTTACCCCCCTCCTCCTATCCTCCCCCTGTCTCCCCCCACTCTGCTTATTTCTTGTCACATTTGTCCTGTAGCTCCAGAGACTTAATTTACTCTCCAAACATGCCAAATCACACGTGCACATACACACACGTTAAGTAGCGAAAGAAAAACAAAACCACACACATTTTTCATTTTCCACCATCTCTCCCACCTAAATGTATTCTGAGCCACATTGAAGCTGTCAGCCTCAGAATGAGAGGCGCGTTCGACCTCTCAACCCGCGCGTCAGCGGCAGATTTCTACGTGAGCTCCATCTCGGCAGCATCTGTAAGACGTCTTTTCATCAAGGTTTTCCTGACAGTAAATAATTCTCGGCGCGTCTTAATCATAAGACCAACATTTATCAATCATCTCGCAAATAATTATCAATTAGAGAGCCAGGTAATCGTGCACAGATCATCAGTGGGGTGAGGGATTGTCTGTGCTTCCGCTGAAGGCTAGTCTCCAGCCTCGCACCACGCAATTAACCTCAAAGGATAAAAATAACTCATTTAATTCTTATTGATGAGCCACAGAAGTGTACGGTTTTGTTCTCGCAACATGGCTAAATTGAAACTTATCAGTCATCCCCCTGCTAGCTAGCGTCTGGTAATTTAATGCTAGTCATCAGTGTTAAATTGCACAGACCATCAGCTGAAGTGGAATGGCCCTTTAACTTAGTTTAGGACCAAACCACTGAATATCACAGATTGATTGTAGAAGTTGACAACCCTGATGCTGATTATAGGTCATTGATTGATGTTGTTCATTAATATGCCAGTGCTGATCATTTATCAGAGTTAGTTACTGGTTTAGCGTTTCGGTCATTACTCTCTGCTGTCATTTATCCGCTGAAATTCTGCTACTGCTGATTTTTTCTTCTTTTTATTAGTGAGCTTCAAGGCTTTTTTGTCCTTTCCCTACTTATAGACATACAGCCGTGGCCAAAAGTTTTAAGAATGACACAAATATTAATTGCCGCCTCGGATTTTATGATTGATAAACTCCAGAATGTCATGAGTGGTGATTAGATTATTTACAATAAATTGCAAAGTCACTCTTTGCCATGGATATTTACGTAATACAAACCCGCCCTTTTCTCTTGCATTTGTGAAGGAGGCTTACAAAGTCCAGCAAGTACCAGGACCATCTCCAAGTGTGGGATATGGCTTCTGCACACACAGTGAGGAGAACACTTGGAGGATGGTTTGGTGCCAAGAAGGGCAGTAAAGAAGCTTCTTCTCTCCAAGAAAAACATCAAGGACAGACTGATGTTCTAATAATAATAGAACGTACGTCCCCGTAGGGAAATAGTTTCTCTGCTTTTGGCTCATCCTCATTGATGAGGGGTGGGCTGCCAATTTGGATGGTGCCTGAGGTGCAATTTGAGGTTTGAACCCTATTCTCCTGCACAGTAGGCGGCTGCTCTTCCCCCTGAACCATGTTCACCCCCAAAGGGAATGGACTACTGAGAACTGGGGGAAAGTCATTTTCTGTGATGTACGTTCTTTCTGATAGTTTGGGGCCTTTTGATAAAGAATGGTCTGGAGGCCAATCCTGTGTGGGGTTGTTTTTCAGCCAAAGGAGTGGACTCACTCTCATTTAGCCTCATGACACAGTGGTAAATAAAGAATGGTACCTAAAGACCTTCCCAGAGGAACACCTCCCGTCCATTTCAGAGAAGCTTGATGAAGAACAAGGCCCTTTCCAGTATGAACACTGCCCCACAAGGATAAACTGATGACATCAAGGAATGAAATATCTAAACTTTGCAGTCAGGAAACAGCGTAGACTCTAATCCTATTGCGAACTTGTCATCATTCTTCAAGAGGTGGGTGAACAAACAGAACACAAGTTCTGACAATCTCCCAAGTATTGATGATGCAAGTATGGGCTGCCATCACTCAGGAATTGGACCAAAGATGAATTGACTTTATGCCAAGGCAAACTGGAGAGGTCTCGAAAAAGAAAACCCAACACTGCAAATATTGGCTCTTTGCAATAATTTCATGTAATTGTCAATAAAAGCCCCAGAAACCTATGAGATGTTTGTTGTTAAACTTCAATATACCATAGAAACATAAACAGATCTAAAAACACTGCAGCGGCAAACTTTGTGAAAACCAACACTTGTTATTCTTTAAACAGTTGGTCACAGCTGTATATTTGTACTATTAGCCCTGTGTGTACACGCTGAGGCTTGTGGCCACTATGACACTGAACATTAGCAGAGCCCGGGCTCTCTAGCACACATTTAATCCTGTGGCTTATGGCTGGTTTCTCAGGGAGGAGGATGTGTCTGCTGCAGTGTCAGCCTCTTGATCATAAAAACACTTGGCTTCACGGAGAGACAGGAACAAGGGGGAGACGACTCTGAGGAAGTCAGGCAGTCATGATAAGGGGGTAGGGGGTGGGGGTGTGTGGACGTAACACAAGTCAGTTAACATTTGGCTTTGATATTAGTAGCATTTCACCTCTGTCATCTCACATTTCTCATGCGTCTTATTACTTCCATTCGTTCGGTGCAGTTACTCCATCCCCTCGCCATCCGTCTCGCTCGACTTCTATCCGCGTAACCTCACATCATCGATATACTTAAATAGAAATGACCCCCCTCATAACCTCCATTCCTATACATATAAATGGGAATTTGCAGTGACACGAGACAGTAAGCGCGCGATGTCATTTTTCATATGCAACCAAGATCACAGTTTAATCTTTAACACGCTCTATTAAATTCGAATACGATTGTGCTTCTTTGATCGAAGATGTATTGTTGAAATCGAAGGCTGAGTCATAATAACGTTTTTTTGCAGATATCTGCCAAATGAAATCATCTGCATCGGCTTGGCTCAGAAATAAAGCGATCAATACGTGATTGAAGAGAGAAAATGATCTTTAATTCATGAGATTTCACATTAATACTGCAGAAACCACCCATTTATTTACCTCATATAGTCTCCTTAGCTGTTACGAGTTTCTGTTTTTTTCTTTTTCACACATAGTTATTTGCAGTCAGTAGCTGCACGGACATCACCAGATGCTGTTTTCCCTCTGGAGATGCTTTGCCAGGGCTTTGCTTGAGCCGACTTCAGTTGCAGCTTGTCTGTGGCTCTTTCCGAGAGCAGTTTTGAACTCAGTAAGTGAAAAGCATGCTCAGTTGGGCTTAGGATCACATAACTGCCTGGGAAATGTCTTTGCATTAAAAGTGTTTTTAAAAAAACATTTTCGTTGTGATTATCCATCTACACTGTTTGTACAGTTGCTTATATCAGCAGTTACATTATCAATAAGCACAATTAGTGGCCATGCAAGCTTGCAAGCTTATGGTGTGATTTGGCCTTCGTTACGTTTGACTTACGATGTTGTGATGTTATAATTTTCTCCTCCAAGGGAAGAGTTTGTAGATCATCTGCACAGAATTCATCCTGAGGCTTTTTGGAACATTTGTTCCTGAGTTTGTAGCATATTCAAGTTTCTGCTACCTCTCCAACATAATAAAACACCATTAATCTAAGTGCATTTTTGGACAACACATTAACAGCCAACAATTAACTCTAAACTTTAAAAAAAAATCTCATTAATTTGTCATAAAATAACCATGAAATGGGCCTCACACGCATAAGCATTAAATTGCCCATCAGTCAAAGCACCAATTACTTTTGCGCTTGTGGGAAAAATAGATGACAGTGACAGTAAACGGCGAATGCATTGTACCTGGCTGTGTGTGCACAATGTGTTGCAAACAGTGTCTGAGTAATTTCATCATGATGTGGTGTTTAATGTTGAACCAAGCAGCACTCATTTCCCCCCTTACAAAAGCTGCTCCACTGATGAAAAGTAGCTGCAACTCCTGGGTTAATTTTTGCCTCTGAGAGCAGATGTAATTATGTGATGTTGTTTTTATGAGTGAAAAGGATTCTATTTCTAAATTTTACGAGGTTAAAACGATGGTTTAGATCCTTTAAAATAGGGTTTTGTGGAAACGCTATGTACAATTATTACGCTGCCTGTTGTAAATAGCTCGTTTTGGGACCTCAGTGTGGAGAAACACAGATTAGTTCAGACCAGTTGACAAGCTAACGCTAGTCACAGCCAAGCTATAAGAACAAAGTAGATGAAAACAACTTTAGTCTCAAGTATTTTATAGCAGTTAATGCAAACATTGTTGTCAGTATTGTGTTACATAGTTCTTTACATAGTCTAAAGGTATTTGCTAGTGCTAGTAGCAGCTGTTAGCTTGTCTGCATCACTTCCAGCAGGAATATTATATTTATCAGAACAACTGTGTATTCTGAAACTGATGGTCATTTAAAGGTTTATAAAAAAGCATTTGCAGGAACCACTATAGGATTTTTTAAAGTTAAAGGTTTTTGTTTTTTAATAGAAGCCTACTTTGATCTTAGCCTTGCTAACTAGCTGTTAGCTTGTCTGTTTGGTTAGAGAACAACTAAGCCTATTTAAAGAACTATTGATATCAGGCGAGATGATATTGTTGACATCTAAACTGTTTCTTTTAAGTATGAAGGAGAATTAGTGTATGCATTAAATAATTTTGTAGTCGAATATTTTTCTAATGTCTTATTTTGTTGCTTTGAAATATTTATGCTTTTATGCGGATGCATAATGCTGCAGGTATATTTAATTAATCATTTTGTCTTTTATTTTCTTAAAGCAAAATCAAAATAAGCATCCAATCAAAAACACACAGCTGGATGATGGTAAAATCTGATTTAATTTGATTGATAATGAAGACATTAAAACATTTTAAATTTCAGACCTAAAAATTTGATGATTTTTTTTCAGTTGCCTAAAATTGTATACATTTTCATCAGTTGTCAGGATCTTCCATTAAACATGACGCATGGAAGCTTCTTTGTTAAATAACGAGGATTTTCTTTTTTTGTTTGTGTTTTGGATGTCTGACATATCCATATCCTACATTCTCTTTTTCCTTTCTATCCATCTATTCATCCTCCTCTAAGAACCTATTGTACATTCCTCCCACCTCCTCTTGCTGACCTCTTCCTATGATGAATTTGTAATCACCACCTTTCTTTCATCCCACATCTGTCATCTCTCCTCTTTCCTCCTTCATCTTCTTCCTTTCCACTACCCCCACCGTTCTTCTGAACACCCATCCGTTGTGTATTTGTTACAAGTGTCTGTTGTAAAATATGGCTGCTCACAGGACACAGCTCAGTCTCTCTCTCTCTCTCTCTATGCAGGATCTTTCCCCACAGCAGGGAACACATTTAATTCCAGATTGTCACCTAAATTCTGCATTTTTAAATCGCCACAGCATCAAATCGAGACAAGCCTTTCAGAGCTGGGTTTGCCTGCTCTGATTTTCAGTAACACTGAAGCTGTCTCTCCTATCAACAGCCTTGTTAAACTGAAAGAAGAGTTAATTTTGCCAGGCGCATTAGAATAAAAGAGAGACTGCACTCTAGATGGCTGTTCCAGCTGTTTAAGGGGCCTTGTGGATCCATAACAGATTTTTATATACAATCAGCCGTTTCCTCTTGAGATTTGTGCAAATGTACGTTTATAGAATGGTGTCATGAGCGTAATAAGTTCAATCACAATTCATCAAGACTGAGTATGAAAACACTGAATGCTGGCTTTCTGGTTGGAAGGAAATGATATTAACACCCGATGACTATGGGTGTTCCAGTTGCTCTTTTATTTACCTTCTTATTGAATAAACTTAGTGTTTGTTCATTCTTCAAAAATGTTGGTAGAATCCTGATGCACCGATTAAAGTGTACTGGCAGCACTGCAAATAAGAAATACATGAAAAAAATAATAATTTTATTTGGTGAAACTGATGGTTTTACAAACTGAAAAACTATAACAGAAAAAAGTCAGCAGTATTACAGGATTTAGCTTAGAAATATACTGTTTTTTTGTTGTTTATTTTTAGTAGTAATCATCATTTTACTCAGTCACATTATTAGTCCCTCACTGTCTATTGCAAAATATGAACATATTGTTCAGAACCTGCTGCTTATTAAATGAAAAAATGTAACAGGCTGATCATAATATGCAGGACGAAAACATGATGCACCTAACATTAAGCTTCACGGAGCGGACTTTCATTTGAATGATAACTAACTTCATGCAGAAAGGCCACAACTCGGATTTGAACCTGCAACCTTCTTGCTGTGAGGGAACAGTGCTACTAACTGCACCACCATACAGATTATTTGTATCAAATATGACACGTTTGGTTTTACAGTACGTGCATTTGTTTAGGGCTTTTATTGTGAAGGTGTTTCAAAGAACAGTATGCGGGCAAGCTTTTGCCCAATGGCTTTTATTCTGAAGGTGTATTAAAGGAATATACAGTGAGTCTCACTTAGGTGTATTTGGTGCTGTCAAGATAATGATGAAAGTCGGATTAGTTGAACCAAAGAGTGTGGTTTTATTAGCAGTTCTGTCAACTAATGCAACCTCAAAACATTTGTTTAAAATAGTTAATCACATTTGAAATGAAGTTATGAATAAACTAAGAAAAATGCACAATTTCAAAGCTTACATTATGCTCAAAAGTTAGCTGACTTTGCATTAGCCATAAGGTAGGAAGTAGATTCAGGAACGTTGTCAGAGAATATGGTTCTAATGATAAATCAGTTTGAAAGGCATACTATGCAGTAAATCTAACTGTTGAAATGTCTCCTCAGCTTGCTTTGCTTTCTACTGGAGCGGGTCATCACTCATTCAAAGAAACCAGCTGTGTTCAAGCAGGGAGAGATTGAAAAAAGCAGGAATCATGAGCTAATAACACTCCGGTGCTAGCATAACACCTAGCCACATTGGGTTAGTCTGTAAAGGGTCATATTTACACATACTGGCTCAAGAAAGAGATTTAAAAATATGAAAAAGTCACATAGTGTGCCTTTAAAGCAGAATTTTTAGAACAGACTAATTGCAGGCAATGTTACCATGGCAACTATGAAAACACATAACTGTTTTATTCCTAAATGCAAATATGAAAAATAAAAAAATTCTATATATACCTGAGTACATATATATATATATTTTTTGCGTAAGCCAAAAAAGGAAAAAAATCTTTTGAGTTCCTGACATATTCAAACGATGACATTTGAGCGATATGAGATTTCTGCAGAATCCTGGCACCTTGCATGTTTCTGTCACAGACACACACACACACACACATACATGCACATTCACGAACGTAAGCGTGCACACACATGCACAATCTGTCAGTCTTCCAAAGCTTCTTCATTATTTCAGAGATGATTAAAAGTAGACATGACGTGAGCACGTTGAACAGGCGCAAGTGTGTGAACACACACACACATATACACACAGAAGCTTATTAAAATATAAAAATATGCCGGGCACACCAAGATAGCATGTGTTACCCTGAGGGTGTGGCCACAAAAACACACACACAAACACTCAAGTGCACCCACAGAGATTCTCTCTGATGCATTACAAGAAAGGCAGATGACAAATTAATAAAGAGCGGGAGTCTCGTACCCAGCTGGTGCTCACTGTTGGTGTGCAAAGGATGTTTTATTCTATGCAAAGAAATACCTAATAGTTCTGGTGTCAAAGGATGTATGAAGGCTTGAGAAAATGGGCGGCAGCACATGTAGGAGGAGGGTAGATTGGTGGACGCACAAACAACAAATTCAGTCAAAAGTTTGCTCCCCGGTGACAGCCGCAGTCTGTCCCTGTCAGCCTGTCCTTGTGTCAGATACTGATGCCCTTAATGACTGTCTGTCTGCTGCTCTGTGGGGAGAATACATAGGTAGTTGTGGAATTCAAAGGTAGGTCAAAAATAATAGCTAAGACCAGAACATTGTGTGGCTGGTAGACAAATACTCAGGTTTTTTGTTCACTTTTAAGAAAAACAAGATTTTTATCAGAAAGGCTTCACAAACCAAAACATGCCAGCATCATGACAAACCAAAAGTTTATCAAATGAGAAATAATTCCTCTGACTTTACATTTTAAAACCCTTACAGGATGTTAGAGGTCTGTTTATCTGTGTTTTCCGTCGTTGAGGTCCAGGTTGCATGGAAGCCTGACTCTCCTTTCCCCAGCCTTACCAGCCCCTCTGGTGAGATCCCAAGGTGTTTCCAAGGCAGCCTTTACATGTAGATACAATCCCTCCAGCATGCCCTAGGTCAGCCCTTAGGAAGGACACATTTTGAACACCTCCCATGGGGGGCGTCCAGAGGCCACATAACCACCTCAGCTGGCTCCTCTCGATGTGGAGGACCAGCCGCTTCTCCTGGATGTCTGAGCTCCATACTCCTCTCCAGAGCCTGGACGTCCTGTGAAGGAAAGTTATTTTAGCCAATTAGTTGTGATTTTACCTGAGCATCTTGGTTGTTGTTCTAATGTAACATAACTACGAGGCCCAAGATGCAGTGCAGCAGCCCTTTCCAAAAGGATTTATCAACAGACCGTCATGGTTGCTTTGCTTTTGAAACGGGTTTGTTTTACTTTGTTATCCATCATCAGTGTCTTCTTCAGGCGATAGTCTATATTTAATTAGGTTTGGCTTGAAGACAGGGATTTCAATAGTAAAACCTGTCAATACAAAGTAATTACAAAGTTTGATTAACCAGTATGGAGGTCACCCAAATTTCTGAAAATCAGAAGAAGGAACCCTGATAGAGCAAGGCAATAAGAAGTGTGAATGTTTGTGTTTGGATCATATTTTTTATGAGTTTTGAGACATCATATCTACTAATGTAACAAAACCTTGGACTGTCTTGTGGGTTAGAAGTTGAAAAAATTGGGGACTACTAACTCAAATGAGTGTTTTGGGGTGATAGGACTTTATTGGCATTTGATCATAATTACAAAAAAAAAATCTATACCTAAGAATATAGTTGCATACTGTCCAAGGTGTATTATAAAAAAAGACACTGTGCACTGCTTCTGAACGATTATCAGTCAAAAATGTTTTTATTACATTTTCAATCCAAGTAGGTTAATGATATGAGTTCCTAATGAACACACATTTGTAGGTGGCGGTGTGCTAATGATGAGCCCGATAATACAAAGCTTTAATTAATTGCTTTACTAATGATAGGCTATTTCCATGAGAAATGGTAATGGCACAGTTCTTAATTTGTAATTTTACATTAACTCACAATTAAGTTTCGGTTGAGATCCATCATCAAACAATTCAAAAGCTCTCAAACACATTTGTAGATAATTGTTTTAATAGGTTATGCTCCATTACTAACTTAGTTCTGCTTTTACTTGCAGGTTATTTCTGTATTTACAGCAGCAATAAGGTCAAATGTTACCTTTATGTCAGCTTGTGGTTCAGTTACCTCAACGATGAGTGGCTCCTTATAAGTTTGACCAAAATGGACACAGACCTGAGTATTTTTTATATATATAAACGTTAGTTATGTGTAAAGTTGAAGCTTCTTCCCTGTCCAAATTGGTAGTTTGCACAGCTGAATGACAGATTTATAGATAGTTGTCAGATCAAATACCAGATTTAGCTAAAAGTCAAGTTTTTACTAAATTATATTTGACTCCCTGACAGAATTTATGGGGTCATGGGAGTCTGATTGTCATGTGTCTTTTGGATTTGTGGAAGGGTTATGACCATGTCCCCTGAGGTATTCAGTGGGGGGATCATTGATATGGGCTAGGGCTGCAGCTATTGAATATTTTTGTAATCGAGTACTCTATCGAATCTTTTTTCGATTAATCGAGTACTCTAATAAATTACATGTATGTATATATAAATATACATATATATATATGTATATATAAATATGCATACATATAAATATATATGTATGTATAAATTACATGTACAATGTATAAATCTGAGAGAAAATAACAAAGTATTAAACATTTTTTAAATAAAAAATAGATATAAACCATGGTTTTGTGGCATATAAGTGCATTTACTATTATTACTGGTATTTATGGCTTACCTCGGAACTTTCTGTTATGTCACTGGCTGTGTTCGAATTCAGGGGTAGGATCCTTATGAGGATGCATTTCGAGGCCGATGACGTCACAGCGCCGCGACGAGTGCTGTCCGAATTCAAAGGATACTCATCCATGCGTCCTCAAATGCGTCCTCGCTCCACCCCAATTTCGAGGATGGGTCGGGTGTATCCTCGCTGGCCAAGGCTATCCTAGGATGCCTTGCATGCCAGCCGTAGGACTCTACTTTTTATTTCTCAACTTTATTGAATTTACAACACAGGACACAGTTGGATTCTACTGGTTCAATTTAGCAGCAGTAGCAGAAAAAAACCAGAGAGCAGTACAGTTTCAAATGTCAGTTTCTCAAAAGATTATAAAAAGCTTGTGTTTAGGAATTTTTTGCTTATCTTTATATGAAGTTTAATAATAAAAATCTCCACAAAAGAGGTTGAATGTTTTATTTTTCATGTTATTTAAGACAAGAAATCAATGTAAGCTAGCTTGAATGTTTTAAATGAAAGTTTAGGAAATAAGTCACCATAAAAGAGCTTAAAGGGTTTCTTTAGATCCATTTTATTAGCTTTAGCCTGTCTGTCGTTGCTGTCATGGTTGCTAAGCGACTGGACTGAGGGGCGGGGATAAGTATGAGGCTAGACCGTCTGAATTCAGAGCCGCTTATTTCCGGTCTTAGCGGTCGAGCAAGGACCCAACCTAGGTAGACCAGCAAGTCCACGTCCTCAGAAGCATCCTACCCCTGGATTCGAACACAGCCACTGTCTTCCCCTCACACACCTTTTTTTCAGTCGGACTGAAGTGAAAGTGCTGCAGCCATAGATATCATGGCTGCAGCACCAAGTTAATTCCATACGCAATGCGTGGCTTCGACTAATTGCTGGAATGCCTGTTTTTTGCGGCACAAATCTCATAGCATATGTTTCATTTTGCTCTGTTCCTGTTTACCTTTCCAAAATGCGGCGAAACTTTAGAGTTTTTCGGAATTTTTAACCCGCAACTCGCTACGGTGTTTTGACAGGGAGGGGAGGGGCTCTCTGCTCCTCCGTCTCACCTGTGTCTCCACCCGTATAGCTGCGCAGGCGGATAAATGAAGCATCTCAGTACCAAAGTCGGCACCGTGTTTTTTCGCTACCAGTACCTACCGGCATCTTTCGGTCTGTACCGGTCTAGTACTAGTAGTAATAGTACGGTCTAGTTGTCCGCCATGGCTTAAGATAAATTTAAGTTACATTCGCTACTCGTGTGTGCATTCATTGCAGTGTGTATGTGTGCCACTTATTTCGGTCCGAGTGAAACATGAACCCGGGCGATTGCAAAGCCATGAATTAATTAAATATGAATTAAACGAAGCCTCGAGGCAGAAAATTTGCCTCGAGGCTTTTTTGTACTCAAATTATTCGAGGTACTCGAAGAATCGTTTCAGCCCTAATATGGGCGCTACCTGGTCTGTGTCCTTCTCGGCACTAAGATGAGCTCGTTCCTGGTGCAGCTTGGCCTCCACTAGAGCTTCCCCCTTGTCCCTGGTCCAGTTTGTGGTGTTCATGGACAGGATGTAGTTGTGGTGAGAAGGGTGTCTAGTTTGATGGCAGGAGGATTTTGTATCTGCTTATTGCAGGTGATGTGGTTCTATTGGCATCTTCAAGTCATGACCTTCAGCCTGCACTGGGATGGCTCACAGCTGAGTGTAAAGCAGTCAGGTTGAGAATCAGCTCCTCTAAATCTGAGGCTATCGCTCTTGACTGGATACATGAGAACAGAGTGGGAGATGGACTGATGAATTTAGTTTTATTTTCAGTAATGAGGACGTTGCTCCGGTCTGTTGTGGTGAACGGGATGCAGTCGAAAGGCAAGTTTCTCCATTTATTGTAGCGTCTTCATTCCTACCCTCACCTAGAGTCATAAGATGTTGATCATGACCGAAAGAACGAGATCCTGGATACAAGCAGATGAAATGAGAATCTTCCATAGGTTGGCTGGGCTCAGCCTTAGAAATAGGTGAGGATCTCCATCATCTAGGGGAGCTCGAAGTAGAGGTGTTGCTCCAACTAAAGCAGTCAGCTAAGGTGGTTTTGGCATCTGATCAGAATGGAGGCTTTCCAGGCATGTCCCACTGGGAGGAGACCCCCAAGAAGACCTCGGACTTTCTGAAGGGATTATGTGTCCTATCTGGCCTGGGAACACTTCGGGATACCCCCAGAATGAGCTGGCAAATTGAATAAGGGGAAGAAGGTGTATGGATGAATTTTTAGTAACATCATTGATCCTTTTAAAAATTGCATTATTTTAATTTTAAAGGTCCAGTAGATTTTGAGCGAAGAGAAGTAATGTGACAAAAAAAAACAACAACACATTTCCATATTCAGTTGTTTTACAGTGAAGCAAACAAGTATTAAAAGATTCTAAAATGGTGTTAAAATGTGCCTTTTGCATTCTCTAGTAGCTTTAATTGATGCTACGCTGTTGAGATCCATAAAACATTCAGCCATTTTTAACAAATGTTTAACATAATTTGTGTCAGTGTAGGTGTGAGGAAACATCAGGCCTGGCGCCTGAAGGGACCTATTAGCAGACAGCAGCAGTAGTTTTTTACATTTATTTTGGGGGGCTTTCCAGTAATTATCCCTCGGTTTATAAAAATGTGATTATTTCTGTTTATTTAGAGAGAGTTAAAACCAGTCTCTGAGGGAAAACTGAACTACCTACGAACTGGATGACGCCGTCTGAACTCGTCGGCTTTCCAGCATTTATATTAGCATAATTTATGCATGGATGGAGGTTCATGTATTTTTGAAATATAAGAAGTGCTGGAATTGGTTTGGTAAATTTTTTAGGAGGCATCGCGTAACAAAACATGATCTTTTCCCCACGCCGTCATGAAAGATGCAGAACCGGGCTCACGCCTGGCGACTGGGAGACGCGGAGGAAATAATGGAGCGGCGGCCGGGTGTTTATGTGTGTTAGCTTGTGTTTAAAGCGGGTGTGTGATGACAGTTGTGTCCATGTTCGCTCAACCCCCGCAGAAACGAGGCTGTCAGCAGACACCACACACCGCGAACACTCATCTCATGCTGTTATGCATATTAGTGTAGTTTATCGACGGTATTAAAGTGACATAATTCTGTTTCCTATTCTTAAATGGCTTTATTACAATATTGATTAGCATTTCTGTACAAGCAATGATTTGCATCATTATTGCATTGATGATAGCATATTAATGGATAATCATTAAGCAGCATTTGCATGCATAAGCAGCTTCACCTTCTCCCATTGTCTCCATGGAGTCTCAGAGCTCTGCAGGTGATGCATTCCTTCCTGTATAATGATGTATTTCCTCTCTGAGTCTTGCGCCTTGGGAGCCTTTTTGTACTGTTGTTCAGTCTGCCTATGTATGTCTTTTTGTGCGGAAGATGCCTTTTTATTTGTGTGTGTGTGTGTATGTGCGTGTGTGTGTGTGCGCTTGTCGGATTTATTCCCAGAGAAGACTCATTTCCCCAGCAGGCCCTGTCAGGCTGTTTCTGGGCGCACTCCGTTCACAGCTGGAGGCAACTGCTGTCACCTGCTTACCTAACATCTCTCCTCTCCTCACCTCTTTTACTCCCCTCTTCTCTTTCCCCCAATTTTTATTACTTACTGTTGCGTCTGTCAGAACACGAGTGATCTATTCATCCTCACAGAAGACTAAATCTTTTGTGGGGCGCTCTCTTTTTCGTTGTTGTTTTAACAAAATAAGTAAACTGAAGGGGAACTGGTCCTTTATAGTTGGCAGTTCAGTTCCTCTAAAGAGTCTGCAAAGCCAAATGATTGCACTGGGAGTTTAAAAAGTCCTATTTTTACAGCAGTGCAAGTCCTCCTTAAAAACAGCTATTTTCAAAAGCTGTCATGCATCAGTGGCCCCAAGCAGCACCCCCCCTCCCTCGCCAAAAAAAAAAAAAGCAGAGAGAGGAGGATGCCTCTGCAGGCCAGAGAGGGATGGTAATTAACTATGGAGGCTATGAATGTTGAAATCAGACTTTCTTTAGATTTACTTAAGGGTAACAATTCTGTAGAGACTTTTTTCATACCCAAAGTGACAAAAATGGTAAAAAGGACTGTTAATTTTCCCCCGTCCATGGACAACGATAGCATGTTAGTGAACTAAATGAGAAAGCTCCGCCCCTTTTTGAGCTTGATGCATTTCAAGTTTAACTGAGTCACAGAAAGTGAAACTTTCCCTGACCTTTTGAGATCTTTCAGTCGGGGGTGGTTCTAGTGAGGGGTCCAGGGCGGGCCAGTGCCACCCTGACAGCAAGCTTGACACCCCACCCCCCCACCCCAACCCCGTGGTCCCCCTTGCAAGTACAGAGTCCCAGGCATTAACGACACATGCTGTTTCATGTTGTCACTGAAATGGATAACCAAGAGCTTAAAGTATTTTAGCAAAATTGCTTTATTTGAAAACTAATTGAATTTATTGTATTAAAATTAGAAAAATGTTAACAATTGCTATTTATATACATTTTTCATACATTGTGCAGCTCAAGTTCTTAGATTATTACAAAGTTGATGATGACAGCCTTTGGAATTTCTCCTGGAATTTTCTAGATATATTTAAAATTTGCCCAGAAGTCCCGTTTTTCACATTGCTGGGGAGGCGAGGTTTGCACTCAAGAAGTACCTCTTAGAAATAACAGCGTACTTCCTTTGTCCAGCTTGCAGCAAAGAAAAAAGAAAGGAAGAAAATAACAGCTCAGTAGGGTGTTGCTGCGGACAACATTAAACGTTTTAATCTTTGACCCCGGCCGTCTGTTTCTCTCACACCCGACCCTTTGCTGCTTACTTTCTCTCACACTGTCACCCCACCTCTCTCACTCCCTCACTCAGGGTCAGTGAGTCAGACAGACAGCAGATGCTTCGCGGCATGACTACAACCATATACATAGAGAATCTCATCATGTTGTTTTTGCATTTTGTCACTTTCTGAGTTTAGTTTTTAACCTATAAAGATTTCCCAGTAAGTCATGGTAAAGTACTTCAAGAGCTGAGCTTGTTCTGGTTTTATGCATTCAATAAAAACTGAATTATCACTGATAAAAACAGACAAAAACGCAAAGAACAGTTATCTAAATCTGTTTTGAAATTTGAGACATTTTACATATAAACGTCTTTGTTTTTCTGGAATAATGATCTTTTTTTTCTCTGAGCCATTTCCACTGATTAATACTATGAGCTGATGCCGATATATGATCATAGTCTCTTTTCAGTGAAATTAAATTACAGTTTCTCAGTGGAAAAAAATTAAGTAATGGTTGTTTGAGTTAATTTAGAAACAACAAAACATTCAGAGTTCACATTTTAAAGAGACTGCAGGCATCAATTTATGCCAGCAGGTGGCAGAGTTGAGCTGTTTAAACTTGTTTATTATTAGAATAAATGTTGGTTCAGGATGGAATACATTTTAAAAACATATTTTTGAAATTCAGAAATTAGTTTAAGACACATATAGAAATTAAATATTAAATTAAATATTCTCTTTGATTGATCAGTCACATAAATAAAACTAACAGTTCTGCTATAAAAGCAGAGAAGAGCTGCAGGTAAACAGTGAGCATAACATTTTTTCCAAATTAGATTAATTGCACAGTCCTATTTCAAAATTTTATAAGGTGTGAATAATCCACTTCTTTTTATTTTTGTTTTGCTAACTAATAAGTAAAAATAATAAAGAGGGCCATTTTGGACAAGGTCATGAACTATGAATTTAAGAGACATTTAAGAGAGTTACAGGAAACGTATAAAAGAAAAAGCAAAACCGGAAAAAAGACCAACAAAGCGAATACAAAAGTCCAAACTTTGCAAAATGTCTTCAGTTTGTCACTTCACTTGCTGGAGGTAATTTAGCGTAGATCTTCTTACAAACAAAAGAAGCAAAAGGCTACCATAAAGACTAGTGAACATCCAAACGCCTGGTCGAGGATGAGCTGCAATGAGTTTCTGAGATCAAAAGAAACAGAACGATAAAAGGATAAAAGGGACTGAAAGATAAAAGGAATGGAGTCACTGGATCAGCCTTGTGCCTGTATAGAACAGAAGTCAACAAAATTAAAATCCATCCAGGCACAAGGAGCACTGGATTCCACATATGTCATGAAGGTCACCGTGTTCAAAAGATGTTTCTCTTGACTTCACACAATTGATCAGGTTCACTTTCTGCAAAAAACATTTTTCTGGCACTTCACAGAAAAGTCATCAAAGCAGGATCCACAAAGGAGGATCTCTGCTCGCTTTTCTGTCTGAGGTGAGAGGAGAGGAGAGGAGAGGAGAGGAGAGGAGAGGAGAGGAGAGGAGAGGAGAGGAGAGGAAGGAACACTTTGCCTCTTCTTTCTTACCAATTTCCCCTTAAAATCATGAAATAAAATTGGGCTTAACACAAAAAGGTTGTGACTTTTGAGATTTAATATAATGGAAAAAAAAAAGATTGACATTTATTATTGTGAACTTTAATGATATTTTATAATTAAAGTGTTACTGTACAGAAAGCAACACATCTATAGGTTTTATGTAAAATTACAGGATT
Source organism: Callopanchax toddi (assembly GCA_006937965.1). Lineage (NCBI taxonomy): Eukaryota > Metazoa > Chordata > Actinopteri > Cyprinodontiformes > Nothobranchiidae > Callopanchax > Callopanchax toddi. The sequence continues at coordinate 1,005,688 of SSNR01000138.1, read as the reverse complement.
AGATTATAAAGGATATAATATATTTTTCTCCATTTTTAGTTTTAAATAAAAACTCATTATTTAAAAGATGCTTTTATGCAGTAACAAGTTAACACTATAGCTTCTTTTGGTAATTGATTTAAACAAAAATATCTCAAATTTAATATAATTTTAACCATTTGATTGACAAGTCCGGGATTAGGTAGGGCATCTTTTAGTCTCTACATCTTATTGAAGCTTTCACTGAACTTGACTGAAAAAATTACTTAAAAAAACGACTGAAAAATGTGGTAATGTTTAAAAGTTAAATATTATTTTAAATTATTATTATTATTATCTAAAAATTTTTTTTACCTTATGTTCTATTTTGACATGTATTAATCTTATAACTTTCATTACTGAAGTTATAAAAACTCTTTTGAGTTTTCATAAGGAAAGGTTGGATTAATTGGGTATTATGAGTTTATTGTTGAAGTGTGAATTTATGATGTATGATGATAGAAATGCAGACATATACATTTAATCAGAGTTAAAATCAATATGGTTTGATAAGGATAATTGAAATGGGGTACAGTATATGTTTTACTTCCATCTACTCTTTTTTAACTTTGTTTTGTTTTATAATAATGTTTTATGTGTTTGAAACAAATTTAAATCAAATCAAATACATAAAAAACTTTTAATTGCTTTTTTCTCTTATTGTGGACAGTAATAAAACTAAACTTTATTCTAATGTTTATTTCGTTAAGTCCTCTATGAGTCATGGTTGCTGTCTTTCACATTCCTGAACTTTTTCATGAAAGACCATTTAAATTTCCTCTTCTCCAACACATCAGCCATAACTCACATCAGAGTGCATGAATCAGTGTGGGTGGCATCTCTGACAGAATCTACTGTTCTACATGGATGAAATGTGACTAAATACTGTTTCTTTTTAGAACTGACAGTGTTAACTGTTAAATTAACTTCCCACTCATGGAAGTTATGTTTAAGATACAGTAATTATGACACAAGTCATGTTAATTTCACTGTAAATGAGTAGTCTAAATGGAGTATTTAGAGGCAGAATTTGACAGTAAATGTCAAATATGATTATATGTTGTCTGCAGATGGGAAACAAAACCCCGCTAAAGACAAGAAAACATCAAATTAGAGATATCTTTTGTTTATCTGCAATATTTCAGCCATAAAACTCTCTTTATTTCTTGTGTTGCTGTAAATCTTTTTGAATTAAATCAACTCAGCCACCGTCATTTAGGGATGGGAATCGAGAACCGGTTCCGACTTGGAACTAGTTCCAAACGACCAAGTCCATCGGAATTGTACACCTCCAACTTTATCAAGTCTTCTTAACGATTCTCTTGTTTCTGGTTTCCCCGAAATTTGCTGGTCAGTAATCTTCCAGCCATGGAGAAATTAGACTTCTATGCACCTCTCACTGGTCCGACAGAACAATAACCCGGCGCGAGCAGCGGAGGGGCTTAACGAGGTGAGGTCCAGACAGTACCGCGTCTACAGATGAACTTGCAACAAACGCCAAGTCCCCCACTCCGCTTTTTCACAAATCTCACTCTGCAGCCTTTGAGACGACTCAGGAGGCTGAAGGCGCTGCAGAGGTTTGAGTCCAGAAGCAGTACCGGGTGACCGGTACTGATTCTGGTCTTCACCTCGTCATGCCGCTCTGATGCGCTCGCCTACATTAAATCAACAATCGGAGCTCTCTGTAATTCCTATTTTACTTCAATAACTTAATTTATCCTATACGTTAAAAGAAAGAATTAAAACAGACACACAGTCAGATCACACCATGGTTGCTTGTGGTGCAGAAGACTGTGTAGAACTTTTTTTTCTCACCAACTACTCAAGAATTGATAAGGGAACTGTTAAGGAATTGGATTGATAAGCAGAATCGATAATGGCATTGATATTGATAAAAACCTATCAATTCCCATCCCTACTGTCATTTATGTTTTATGTCTAAATGTTTGCCTTAATTTTAAAGTTCTATAGTTTATTACATCTTCATTTGCAATACTGTTTCTCCTTATAATGAAATAAAAGAAGATGATGACACCTAAGTACCTAAGTACAGAAGCCATACGGAAACCAGACTACATCTGTTCTGCAGGCAGTGTGAATTATCCTTTAGTGTTTTGTTAGTTGAAAATAATTTAATTGGTTTGTCCTACAGCTGTTACTAATCTGTACAGTTTTGGTGAAGGGTTAGGGTAAATATCTTTATACATATTTCAAAACTTTACTTGACAATCACTGTCCATAACTTTGGTTTTCTGTCTAGGAAAAACAGAAACCAACATGAAATTAGATAAAAAGATAAATATGTGTAACTAAAACTATAAAAGTGACAAGAAAGTGTCAGAATAAATGCAGTTAAGGAACAGGAACAGAAGAACCTGTTACATCAATAATCCATTATTATAGAAAAGAATGGATCTCCAAAATCTTGGCGTCAGTAAAGTTTTTCTTGAATCTGTGTTTGTTATCAAAATATCTCGAGAACCCAGAAGTAATCAATGGATGCTCATCTACAATCACTAACCTTTGGAGTCAACCTGATTCAACCAAACCATCATATTAACAAACACAAAAATGTATGTAATTCAAGTTATTTTCCAGATATGGAGCTAAAATTTGGTCTTATTGTAGCTGAGAGTCATTCACCACACATACTCTGAGAGCTAACAGATTACAGAAGATTTTCTGATATTGTTTGACATCATACATTAGGATAAGGTTCTACCTAAATGACTACAACTCCATCACTTCAGTTTGAAACCTTGGTGTAAAAAGTGTCAGACGATTGGCTCAAGTTAAAATAATTTTGACCGGAATCAAATTCTAGATGACATTTTAGTAAACTAATGATTTTTTATAGAAACAAAATATCTGTATACAGTTGCACGTTACCAACTCCATAGGTGACAATAATGTCAGCGATGTAAAAATGAACCTTCACGGGAGTTTTCAGAACATCTTCATAGATGAAGACAAACATTACCTTATTATCCTGCAGGCACCGAGCAGCACTGAGAACAATCTGCCACATTTGGTTTTACAGTTAGTATTCACTTTCTTTTTTTCCTCCTGTTGCAAATGTTCCACTGTTTGCTGATGTGCAGTCATTTAACCTAATGCGCCACGATAGAGTGTCAGCTGGGTGCGAGCTGAGTGTCTCTGCTCCTGAGATTCCACGGCAAACATGACACTTTTATCTCGACTCTATTTTTCAAAACACAAAAGGTGAGGTTTAATTCGTTGTCTTATAAAACCAAACTCATTTAGGCCGGTGACTGACATGTTCTGAGTGGAAAACGGGGCGCGGGTAAGATCCATCGAGCATCCTGCTGTTGTCAAGTTACATCTGCTGTCTTATTATGAATGTTCCGTTATGATATACTGAGCAGAAAACAACTTGTCTTCCCTGCTTTCATAGAGTTCTTACAGACAGATGGTGTCATTACAGGTATCTAATGATAATCAAGAAGAGTCAGTCATGCAGTCACCTTTAATCCATCACAGTGACAGAAAAACCTCAACAATCATCTTTTACTCTGAGGATTTGTGCCCTTTTCTATAGAGTGTGAATGTGAGGAATTGCATCTTGTTTTGATTTGAAAGGAAAACGCTATTCTCAAGGAAAACCCCTAGAAACTGTATGCAGGAGTCCCCTGTGGGACTGTACAGGAACTAATCTTTGAGTAAAAATAATGAGACCTGTAGGTGTACCTTTATATTTAAGGTGTTCACACAACTATATCATCTTGAGGAGCTCCTAAACCAAACCAAAAAGCATCATGGACACTTTTAGTAAACAAAACTTTTTTCTTTTTAAAAAAGGAAGTTTTTAAAAACTGAAGGCCTAGTGTGCCTTGAAGGCAAACTACCTACTTTCTTTCATGCCAGAGTAAGATCATTTATGTTCAGAGATGATGGGTTATAGTCGTTTTGATGCAATTTCAAAAGATCTCATGGATGACTCTTATCTACCACATGAAATTTGAGCAGAGTATCTTTTAAATTGATTGATTATAGCCATTTTGCATTTGTTCAGGTCAGTTGACTGAAGTGGTTAACTTGAATCTCAAAAGTTATTCAGTCGTAGGTACACACCCAATAAAGACATGGTTGACTCCAACAGTTAATGGCAAAGTTGTAGAACTCTGAGTATGTGTTGGGAATGACTTTCAGCTACTACGACCCCACATTCTATCACAATTTATCACGGGCATAGATTTGGCATGGACGGAGGTGACGTGTCCCCACCAATACCCAGCTATCACTGAATTGTCCCCACCGATATTTCAATCCAAGCGTGCATCCCCACCAATAATATGTGCAGCCCAGTGGACCAGGTGCTGTGCACAGAAGGACCTGTGATCAGGGTAAGGAGGTGTAGGTGTCTGGATCTACATGCGCAAGCCCCTCACGGCCCGTTTAGAGCCGCTTACGCCAATGTCCCCTTTTCTGGGCCTGGATGTTAATGGACTGGACCGGCCATCTGGCATTTTCCCAGTGATGGTAACTTTGGGCCGGTCCAGTGTTACAGGACTGATCACTTTAATCTGCACTTCCTGCTTCAGCGCACGCTCAAACCTCCGCCGGCCCGTGTCCCGTCCCGATCCCCACCAATGTCAAGAGCAAACCTACACCATTGCAATTTATATAAAACTGAGTTAAAACCATTTTTTGTGTTGGATGTGGCAGCTATCTTTAATTTGGTTGACCCCAAAGATTTCTCAGTTATAAATGAACATTCAATGATTACTTTGGGGATGCTGCTTATCAGGAGGAAGAGCGGTCGTCTTCCATTCTGGGAGTTGGTGGTTTGATCCCAGTTTCCCCCACCACATGCTGAAAAATCCTTTGGCAAAGACACTGAACCCCCATGTATCCCTCCAATCTGTGAATCCGGTTGTGTGTGTGTGTGTGTGTGCGCGCGTGTGTGCGTGCGTGTGTGTGCAAGAACCCTATTTTATCTTTTTAAAGATGAAATAGGTAAAAAATAAGTTGTTAGGGGACCCCAAGAATGTAAAAAACAAACAAAGAAAAAAATTCGGACCAAAATTTGGTCCAGATTTTTTTTAAAGCCTTGAGAGAGCCCAAAAAGCTACTCAATTTTATTATAATATATTTTTGCTTAAAAGTGGTTTATTACACAAAATGCAGGTAGCTGTTTTTCTCAGTTCATAATAAGAAATTTGAACTGAAAGAAATAGTGAACAAAAGTTAGTCTGAAAGATCAAGGAAACTCAGAAAACAGTTGGTATGATTGCTAGGAAACGCCAATCAAAGCTCCTATTTGACTACAAAAGATCCTCACGTAGATCTACCAGACTTTGAAGTGGTGGTGCATTGTTCTGCTGCGCACCTGCATGAATATGACCTTCATAGAACAGACGTCAGAACAAAGAACACCCCTCAAATGCAGGCAGGACTGGATCAATCGTGCTTTGGGCTTCAGGTGCAAGAAGGGAAGTTGCCCTTGCAGAAGTAGGGATAGATACAAATAATTACTATAAAATCATAGAGGATATCAGAAAGAAAAGACTGAGCATTTAGATGGAATAACTTACAAAAATGCAAAAAAAACCAACCTCAAATAACCATCTAAAGAAGTGCAACCTGAACCTCTTATGGTTTTGATGGTCACTTGGTTGAAAACTTCCTGCAAAACAGAATCCAAAGACTCTAATTTGGCTGAAGCAGTTATACTTTCTAAAGTAGTGTTATCAAAGTCTTTTTCAGACATTGAAATGCGTCATTTTGTACTCACTAATCACTTCAGTCTTAAATTTTTGTAGAGGTTTAAATTGGGTGTGTGTGAGAATGCAAATGTGTTGAGGATCCAATCAGGGTTTCTCTCCACCCAATCCTTTACCAAAACGTCAGAAACCCAGCCGCTGAGACAGTGTGGGAATGCATCAGCGATACTGTTTGTGTGTTTGCTGCTTCAGGTAGAAGTTACTTCTTTATGCTGTTTTCTGCTGACCTGTACGTTTCTTTCCTCTTGCTCCTTAATTCTGTGAATATGTCCAGATATAATTAATATCAACACAACAAGGAGCCTCATCTGCTATTCTCAACATGTCGAAAGAAAAGAGCAATTTCCTAGATGTACTTTCTGTGCCGTCTCCTGCCAAGTGTTCTGTAGAAATTGGCTGCTCCCCTAGTTGCATTTCTTATGTCACTGGTTCTGTTCAAGAGCTTTATGGACAGCATTTCTAGGTGTGGCTGTGGGATGAAGAGTCTGGTGGCAGGAGGATCTTGTTTCTGATTTTATTTGTAGATGATGTGATTCTCTTGGTTTATTGAACTACAAGGATGCAACTGAGTGTGGATGAGCACCCCCAAATCTGAGGGCCATAGTTCTTTATGGGAGAATGGTGGATTCCCAACTCCAGGTCAAGAGAGAGGTCTTACCACAAGTGGAGAAGTTCAGGGATCTCCGGTCTAGGTCACAAGTGAGTGAAGCATCTAACGTGATGCAGAAGCATTCTGTTGTAGTGAAGAAGGAGCTGAGCCAGAAGGCAGTGATGTTGTTTTACTCATTGATCCACAGTCCAACCTTCACCAGTGTACATGACCAAAAGAACAAGATTACAAATATAGGTGGCTAACATGAGTTACCTTAAAAAATAGGGTGAAGCTTGGGTGTCCCCAAGGAGAGGAGTCAGCTGAGGTGGTTTGAGCATGAATGCCCTCAGGACGCCTTCCGGGAAGGCATTTTGGCCTAGTCCTGACCGGTGGAGACCCAGGAGCTGACCCAGGTATCTCTGGAGGGATTATATCTCAAAGCTGGTCGCTGGGGAGCAGAAAGTCTAAGCTTAATGCTGCCCCCATGACCTAGACCTGGATAAGTGGATGAGGCAGTTTGATTTCCAGATGAAAGCACATTTCAAAACATCATCCAATGTAAAGTACATGTGCAAACTTAAGCTATGAAAAAGAATGTTCTAGCTATACAGTTACAAGAATGCAACATGCCATAGTAGTTGTAAAAAAGCATCAGAACAGTGCAGTCAAAAAACTGTCCGACTTTTCTGGGGAAAATAAAAATAAAATGATAGAATGAAGAGTGCTTTCAGAGAATTGTTGATAGTGGTTTTTTGTTGTTGCTGCTTTCATTTGATCCAGATTGCAGTAAATTGACCCCTGATGCTGCCGTCTGCCCGCGGACCAAAGGGGAGCACCAGGACAAAGAACTGTAGTGGGTTTGCAAGCACTGATGTAAACAGGGTTCAAACAGTGGGGCTGCTGAAATTATAATTGCACCTCTTCCTCCAGCTCAGCATGCTTTCAGGAATCTGGTTGGGTCACACTTGACAAACACAGATACACAAGCAGCAAGTAGAAAGCGACAACGCACACAAATACCTCCTACAGAGACGTGGTTTTGAAGTTTTTAGACATTTTATGTGTTTCTTCTAAAAAGTCTCACTGGGAGTCTTTTTTTTACTATATTTATAAAATCCGTCAGGAATGATTTATGTTGTTCAAGCCAAGATATAACTGTTGCTAATAATGTATTTTTAGGATTCTTTTTCCGAGAAGGTTAATACACAAAACCCCTTTTGTGATTCTTTTCATTTCAACTGCATCATGCTAGATATACAGAAGCTAATTATCTTTAGCTACATCTGTCTGAGTTGGGTTTTTATAATATTTGTGCTATTAGTAGTGCTATAGCTAGCAGCTAGTCTGAGCATGGTTGAGGCCAAAATTAATTCCAATAGCAACAATTTGATATTAGTTTGTGAAAATGTTTTGAAAACCTTTGAATTTATACTAGATTGTTATTTCGGTTGAGGTAAAATCATATTTCTGCCTGAAGTCTCTCAAGGTGCTCTAGATTTGCTGCAGCTAGCTGCTAATCTGGGTGCGGTGTAGACCTTTTTAAAAACAACTTTAATCTAAAAAAATCTGTAGCAGTTTGTAAAAACTATACTTTGTAAAGGTTTACATTTACATTACATGGCTATTTCAGTTGAGATATTATAATATTGCAGCCAAAGGTGCTTTAAAAGTGCTACAGCTAACTGCTAGTCCATTGAGAGCCAAAACAAACTAGTTTGCTCCCAACTTTAAAAAAAAACTTTGGTCTAAAAAAAGTCTGTGAAAGTGAAAATTTTGGATCCTTTAGATTCAAATTTCAGTTGAGAAATTATAATATTTATGTGAAAAGTGCCCCAGGATGCACAAGAATTACTACAGCTAGCTGCTGCTGCTGTGTTTTTAAATAAATGCACGTGATCTGGAACAATTGAAAAGTGTAGAAAACGGCTGCTTGAGATAATATTTCTTTAGAATAATTGAGTCACTTGAATGGATGTTATGCTTATTAAATTCTACTCATTTTGCATTGCGTTAGATGCAGAAGACTGACGTCTAAAACTCAATCTAAGAAGTGAGGTGACTGTTCTTATAGCAGCATTTTAAAAAATCTATCTAAGTGTTGTCTGTAGAAGACATAGTTAAAATTTTCCATGAGTGAAAGGTAAATTTGATTGTTGCTAATTGTGACCATCACCTCAAACACAGCGAGTCCAGAGGATGTGATTCTGTATTGATTTTCTGTAAAAGTTGAGTGTCGGGCTGATTGTGAATGCGACTGCGCTGCATGAGTTTGTGAGTCTGTGTGAATATGTTTGTGTGTGTGTGTCAGTCAGGTGGTTTATCTCAGCTTTGTGAGAGAGGCAGCAAATCTCCCTGTAATTACAATCTGAACAGCCCTGACATTTTACCAAGACTCCCTCAGGTGTGCGCACGAGTGTGTGCGTGCCTCCGTCCGTGTGTGCGTGCGTGTGTTTGAGTGTGTTCTGAAGGCCCTTTGTCTTCTGGGGCTGAAACAGCTGGGTGCTCCTCGCTAATTAACAAGAAACCTCGTAATTACTGTTAACTGGCCTACTATAGCTGACTGAGGCAGGGAGGGAGGGAGGAAAGAGACAGAGAGACAGAGGCACACGGGAAAATATTTCTTCAATATCAGCTTTCTGGAAGAGCTGCAACCGTTCAGAGGGCTCCTGTGCTGTGCACATAAATAAACTGGCTGTAAAATATGTGAATTCTATCATTTTCCTCTCAAGATTAGCTTCAAATTTTAAAATTAGATTCCAGATTTGTACATTTTGCAAAAGTTTTTTGCTCTCAGGACAAAGACTAGATTGTAATTGACTGTAAAAAACTACACATTTAATTAGCTGTGTGATGTTTTATGGGAGAGCTTTAAAATTTTTGGCTTATGAAGCAACTATTCTTCTCACTTGGTCATCAAATCATTAAACAGTAAAAACCGCAACCCCAGTGTCATTCAGAGGCAAGCTAGGATAAAGTTTCCTGACTTTAACATGTTCTACAGATGTCACTGTGTTCAGAAGATGATTGTTAAGCTCGTTACTGGAAATAGTACACGTCTAGTGAGAATTTAATTGTAATTTTAATAAAATATGACAAGCTCCAACACATTCAGCGACTTGTCAAAAATGCTACAAACAAGCATTTTGCTCTAGAAATGTGACAAAATGACATAATGGTGCTCGTCTGGATTCATTAAAACAACCAGCTGAGAGTAAGGCGCGCCCCTCATTTGTTTTGGTTTTCTGCATTTCCAAAATATTTTGATAAAACCTCATTTAATTCTTGTCAAACAGGATGTAACCATAGACAAACTTAGTCAGTGGCATCTAAAAAAACGTGTTGATTCTACATTTAAGCTTTTTTTATTTTAAATATTATGCAAAAAGGACTGTTGGCTCATGGTTTATAGTAGTGGCCCTTGTGCTTTTTCTCCATTTGGTAAGGTCACAGGATGTAGCTGGGTTTCCCTGGGTGGACATCGTCCCACCTGCTTCTCCTTGGTGGTATTACTTGGCAAAGCTACTGGATCTATCAGGGTCTTAGTGGTAACCATAGCCCCACATCACCCCCTGGTGGTGCTACTGAACGTAACTGGTTTCTAGGGGTGGTCATTGCATCCTGGTCCTCTTTGGTGGTGCCACTGGACGGAGCAGGATTCACAGTGTGGCCATTACCCAATCAAGGGTCTCCTTGCTTGGAGGCAACAGTGCTACCAACTGCACCATCATGCAGCCACAACTCAAATGTGCCAAACATACAAAATATGGACTTATTGCAGAAATAATCTTACTCGTTCTTGAGCAAAACTACAAAAAGAAAATAAAAACCAGCAAACTCACAGTTATACGTGCTGATAACATTTGCAGCTTCATCCCCTTTTCTGTTTGCTGCTGACTCATCACTAGTGCGGATCTGTCTAAATGTGCGTATTATTGACAAATACAAATAGTTGTCAACAGGGAGCCTTATCCTGCGCCTGTGAATATGTCAGTTTCAGCAGCTTCGTGCGTCACGTGAGCCCTCCCCAGGTGCCACTTTGGAGTATTATCAGCTGTGAAAGAGTCTAGCTCTAATATACTTTGATGTGCATGTTTTTACAGGAAACTGAAGAGGAGGTCTTGAGGGACATTTCTGAGTGTTTATGTGTAAAAAGACAAGAATGTTGTAAATGTTAAATCCTCTAAGCTCTGTAGTAGTTTTATAAATGCTAAAGTTTAAAGAAAACCCCTCACATTTTCATTCTACATCTGGAACTTATGTTCCATTAAATCTTCTTAATCTTTATTTATGTTATCAGTATTTAGTTTTCTTATGGATTGGGTCATTACATCTCCCATGCATGTATTTTTTTATTGATAACAAAGACAGTTTTAAGAACGGAAGCCTGGTGAAAATGTGTACAATGCATCCTACGGAGGCAAGTCTGAACCCAAAGACTGTTTTTTCCCCGTCTTTGGACTAAATGTCACGGCTGCCAGTTTGTTTTCATCACTTGGAAGTGCAAAGCTAACTTTCAGTGCATGCGTTTGTATATACATGATTGTGATGAGCGTATAATGTCACAGTTTTCTGTCTCACTTTCTCTGCTTTGTTGTGGAGGAGAGTTAAACGTGACCTTAAAAGGTCAAGTACATCAGTTGAGATACAATCCCAGATGCGCGCTGGGATGACATGAGGCAAAGAATAAAAAAAAAAAATCTTTTTGTGATGAGTTGAAAACAGGAAAACACATAATTCTGACAGCTGCATCATTTATATGCATGATCAGCCTCCCAGGTGTCATGTAAACTGTATAATGTATTTTTTAAAGAAGCTGCACAGTGAAGCTTATGTTTTCGTGATTCATGCAGAATACTAATCAGGATTTCTGTACGAGTTGTGCATTCCTCTTTCATGTTTTTTTCTAAATAATTTGCAGGACATTTAGCCAGTTCACTATTGATCTTTGTGTATATTTGTGTGTGTGTGTGTGTGTGAGTATAATGGTCATGTCACGCTATGTTGATTTTCATGTCAGACGGCAGAGTTCCCTCCTCACTCCATTACTTCCCATTCTGTTGCAGTGTGTGTCTCTGCTGTCTGTTCCTGTGATTTTTCACCCAGAACAGTTCATGTCCTCTTTTTTGCCTCTCTCTCTCTTTCTCTGCTTACAGCTTTTTAATCAGTCCTGTATTCATCTACATGCAGTACATCCTGCAAAGGTGAAGTAAATTAATTACGAAAAAAGCAACTAATAATCAGCTGCAGATGAAAACAACCACACTACCTTCAATCAAAAGTGTTGCATAGAAAAAAATCCCCAACACAATCCAGTCTTTTTTAAACTTTTTTGGGGTTTATTTTGTGTTTTCCCTTCACTAGGCTGCATCCATCCCAATCTCGCAGTTTCCCAGTGATACGTTATCACATAAATCGGAGCTGTTAGAGTCCATAAAGAAAAGCATGTGATGTTTTTAACGAGAAAACTCACAAGACAGAAACTGATGAGTTCAGGTAAAGAGGCGGTAGAAAAAAGTAGAACAATATTTGCATAGAGTGAAGTGTTTTCACAGGCAACCTATTGAGTAGCTGCTGTTTTAGGGAGAAAGGAGAGCTCGCTGCCCTCATTTTAACTGACTTCTACTGTTTTGATTTAAATTGAGTTTGAAATACATGTAAATACGGGATATTTCTTTATTTATGGTAAATTTTTTTGAAAGATTTCTAAAATCCTCACTAAAACTGCTTAGCTATGAATAAACAAACAACTTGAGCTGCATTGTTAAACAAAAAAAAAAGTGTTTTTGTTTCCTGAATCTAAGAACAGACACAAGTCTCCATCTGAACCAGGTCTGTGCTGCTCTTTGGATAGTAAAGCATTCTGGCAGACCATGGTAAAAACTAGCTATTTTAAGTTTTTTTTTTCAGATTTCTATTGGCTGAAATCCACTAGTAGGAGAAAAAAAAATGGGACCATTGACATTTCCAGTGGAAGCAGCAAATAACCATGAATTCACAAGAGAAATGAGAACCTCTCTTGTTTTTTTATGGGATTTTTATTTTTTGCAATATTTTGATTATATAAACAGCCTCCTGTTTTAAAGTGACTTTTAGGATGAACCCAATTATCTAGAGTTACTCTACCCTTAGAATTAAAAAAGTTGCAGAAATTGTGCATAAACCAGTGGTATCCGGTGCTTTAGTCTTAAAGGCATCCTGTCCTGTATGTCTTAGATGTGTCTGATCAAACACACCTGATTCAAATAGTTAAATGACCTCCTCAATGTGTCACCAAGCTGGATATGGTATGTTAAAGCAGGTTAATTTCAAAAACATGAAGGATAATGGCCACTAAAGACTGAAATTTAACACCACTGCTGGTAACAAAAAATGTTGTACTGCTATCTAGCTTGTTACAGACACCAGTGAGTGACATAAACCAAGATAACAATCCAAAGTTCGACAACACATCCATCTTCTGCTGCTTTTCTGGACCAGGTTGCTTTGGCAACAGCTCAAGCAGAGATCCCCTGACCTCATTCCTCACTCCTACCTAATCCAGTCCAAGGTCTTCTTCCAGTGGGACATGTCTGAAACACCTCCTAAGGTTGGCATCTATACATCCTTGTAGATGCCCAAACCATCTCATTGGGCGAGAGGCACCTGGCTGCAGACACAAGATGGCAGACAAAGATGGCGGACAGCCACTCTCGTACTACCGTACCGGAAGCTCTCTACCGGAAGTGATGCAATTCTCCGTACCGGAAGCAAATATCCTTTTTCTAGATTGGCTGTGGGGATTTCAAGCAAGGTCAACAACCCTTCCCCTAACCTAACCCTAACTGATTCCGGTACGATATACAGAGGTTGCTGTCTGCCATCTTTGTCCGCCATCTTGTGTCTGCAGCTAGGTACTCTTGCATTGGGCTCCTTTCAGTATGGAAGAGCAGTGACTTTACTCTAAGCTTCCCCAAAGCCACTGAGCTCCTCACCTGGGCCTTAGTCCAGCCACTCTAAAGAGGAAACCTATTTCAGCTGCTACTGTGGTACTCTGTTTGTGATGTACCCCTGGAAATATATTCGTATTTTATTACTACTACTTTGCTCTACTTCTAAATTACACATTCACCTCCTGGTGAGAATTTCTAAGTGGGAAAGGGGTAAAATGGGCTCTGCTTTTAGAGATTAGCCAACACTCAGAGTTGAGCATGAGCAATTACAGAACTGAGTCAAAGAAGCCAGTCATCTCATTTGTGATATTACATCCAAATGAGTTTTAGTTGAATGCGTGGTATAGCTTGCCTCTGCGACTAGGGGATGTTACAGAGTCCGAGGAGCAGATCCTTTGTTCGGTTCCTGTGGAGCGGCTCCGGGGATTGTCTCAGCGTGACATCACCACCATCGCCTCACCCTTTGTAGGTCCACTGCCTTTCAGGTCCTTTTGTGATGAAACGCTTCAATTTACTTTCATACAGAACCTTCTTTACCAGTCTCGTCAACTTCCACTCCACTGAGTGATCGACTACACATGCCTGGCTTTCAGCATTCCCCAGGGAATAGTACTGAACTTATTTTACTGAAATGAGTGTTATACATGTAGCAAGAGAAGAGTCACTCAGCTTTTAACTCAATATGCCTCATGTCTGTATTGTACTCAGTTTGACAGGGAAGGATTGTTTGTGTGTCACGATTTTGTGCAATTTCTGAAGAAGTTTTCCAGACAAAGGATGCATGGGAGGAGGGTTGGGGGCAGATACTGTACATAAATCTAATTCTCAAAGGCCAATGTGCCCAGCAAAATGTGATGCCATCCAAACAGTGTCTCTACGTATGCCTACATTTTAAAGTTCAAAGTTAGACATCACCATCAGGTGCAGTCATATAATGGCTTGTTTCCATTGCAGGGTTGGGGTGGGTCATTGTTGTATGGATCGGTGGGGGTCCACGATTTCAGGACAGCATTTCAATCAGCAGTTTGGATGCTCACTTGGCAGGCGGGTTAAACGTAAATGCGTACCATCGCGTCAACCTCCATGTATTTCTTCCATTTCCACTCTAGCTGTTGGTGTCTTTGACTTTTCTATATTGGGCTTTTAATTCCTTCAGCTTGGCCCGACACTGTTCTGATGTCAGTTAGAATCCTTCGGCTGCCATTTGCTGTGAAACTTCTTTATAAACTTTTTCATTTCTTACCGATCTGGGTTAGTTCTGTATTTCAGTTTTTCTGTCCCCCAATCAGTGGACTGTGCTGGTTGACGCCAGCCACTACGCTCAAACCAAACCGCTCCATTGTCTTATGGACCTACAAATGGCGCAGTCTGTGTCTGTTGTATGGACCGGTTTTACAATCGGGACAGACAAAATAGCGCCCCGTCCCATCCCGGTCCCCACAATGCAAAAGAGCTATTAGAGAATCAGGCCCTTGGTATTTAGAAGTAAAAATAAAAATGGGTTTACTAATCAGACCGTCAAAGACATTTGTTCTAGAATATTCCCCATCATAAGAAAATAAAAAGTGCACCGCTGTAACATCAAGGATAGTGTGGGAGTATATTACTTAATGTGTCAAGTCGGCCTACCCATTGAGACATTTGAAGCACAACAAAAAGAAAATTGCAACAGAGAAGGTTTTGAACTGTTGAACAACTCCCAAACTTTTTTTCCCCTCCCAATAAGGGAACAGGAAAACATTTTGCTTTCAGAGCTACAGCATCTGGTCTTTTGTATTCCCATATGACCGCAGAGCGCCGTTAACAAAGGTGATGCAACGCGGTGGTAAACATGGCCTCGTTCCAATTTCTTTTGTTTTGCTGCCATCAGATTTAAAATGAGCACATACTTTTTGACATAAGAAACGATTCAAAATGAGTTTTTCAAATGTTTAACTTTATGATCACATTTGTGCCTTTTATCTGTCTTTTATCTGTGTGGAGCTGCATTTAGAGTTTAATCATGCACATAACAACCGCACCTGTCTTCATTTGCTGCGATTCTGGCAACTGTAAAGGATCCCAAGGACCTGGACTAGTATCTATACACAAAGCACTGCTAATATATAGTGATCCCTATGCTAAGCCTTTTATCGCAGCAATTAGCAGGATGTCTCTTAACGGCTGGAGGAGAAAGGGGCTTTAAAAGAGGCCGTCGCAGGTACAAGGGAGCAGCGTGTATAGAGAACGGATTTGGGAAATTAATCATTTACTCTGTGACTCAGTGAGTGACATGTTTTTTTTCTTACTTGCTGAAACTGGCTGACCAGTGTAAAAAGAGTCTGACTGACAGTTTGATAAATAAAGCAGCTTGGTGATTTTCTCGCTGGTCTCTGTTTACTTGTAGATCATATGTACTGCATAAATGTTTTGATCTGTTATGCTACAGTATTTTTAAAGACATCATCAAGGCTGTAGATGTTGATGTAATCCTGTGTCCCTGTTTAAAAAAAAAGAAAAAAGATGTTCCTATGTAGGAGTACACGATATTAGGAAAATGTGGTGGTGATATTGTTGAATATTGCAGTGACAATATCAATAAATCTATTAATTTAGGCATCACGATGCTCACAACCAACTCCATGCTGGCTGTGGGTATTTAAGGGAGTGAGGCGCTATACCAGGGGTCCACAACCACCGGTCCCTGGACCAGTACCAGGTCATTTGGTATCGGGCCGTCAGAAAGACAGGAAAATAAATTCAAGCAATGCAGTCATGGTATGAAACCAGCAGCCTGTGATCACCTGACAAACTGCAGAGCGAGCAGAGCTGCTGTGTAATCCTCACCACCCACTGTGTCCTAGACGACAATGGACATAAGGGTGTGAGGTCCAGGGGGAGGGGGCGTTCCCGGGACACTGGACCCAAGACTTCGCGTTGCACCCCGGGATGCATCACCTCCCCCTGGACCAAACACCGACCAGTCCATTGGTGTGTTGCTCAGTACAAAGACGGCCCATGGTGCGAGAAACGTTGGGGACCGCTGCTCCATATGATTGCCAAATATCTATTGTTTCCACATTTTTTCAAACCAAGTACAGTTGAGTACTTGCTGATACAGGTGCTAATAAACATCACTGACCTACTGTAAGTCAGGCTCAGGAGAAAAGGAAAAAGTGCAAAATGTTAGTTTTTAAAATGTATTTAAAAACACTGACTTCCCTAAAAGCAGTCAGAAAAATAAACCACCTTTGCTTGTGGAGTGGGGGTGGGGGTGTCTTCTAAGGCAGCAGGTCATGTTGGGTTAATAAAATAATAGAAATGAAGTACATAAAAAAGATCAATTTGTTTTAAACTTGATGAAAAATTAAAAATAATACAGACAACTGAAAAACATCTAGCAGTGAGAAACTCCAAAATCAATCACTATTTCGATTGAAGTGAATTCTACTGTGACTGTAAAATGACTGTCTTAGAATATCTCAAAGTGCATATTAAATGACATAACTTCTTGCCAAAAAATCAGCATGTTGCTCCATGCTGCTGCCACGGATCATCTGCAAACTTTTCCACTCAGCTGGGTAGAAACGTTAGGAAGATCTTAAAGCTTCTGTTTTACTCTGAAGCAGCCGTTCATGCTGTTTGACGTAGAGGTTTTTTCACTTCCTCTAATTCGTCTCTATCATGGCTGTTAGCACAATGCAGGTAGCTAGGATGTGTTTGCACTTCTAAATGGGAGTGGGAGTCAAACGTTTGCACTGAGGTGATTCTGACAGTGTGAGTACATGCACAGCTACTTCTTACACTTCATTCAGCTTCTCCAGAGTTTGCAGCAAACTTGGCTGTTTCTTTTTTGCAACTCGATTAGGAGGTGGACATCATGGATTAAGTGGTATCTGTACTTCACTTTTGCTGGTATTGGTGTTGGTGCATCTCTAATGTTTTGCATGAAGTTTTGAGTTTACAAGGTGCAATATTGATACATTTTCAATATAACACAAGTCCCTTTTGCATCTGAACCTAAAAGGTCTTAAATTGATGTGGTTACACCCAATAAATGTGTGGCATTTAGTTTCTTTTGCTCCTTATTGGCTGTTTTTCAAAGCTGAACCCTGTTTTTTAGCACATCAAAGGTTGTGTTTGAGATGATGTTGTGATTTTATTTGCATCTGATGTTCATAGGTTTGCCTGGTAAGAGATTCTCTTGCATCCATCAGCCTTGGATGTCTGTTTTCTAAGAGACTAACAATGTTGTTGTTGTTTTTTTTTAAAATGTGTGTCTAAACAGGAAACCACAAGGCTGATAACACACCCTGAGCTTGTGGGTGTGAGTGTTTATATCGTGGCAGACGGTTGATGTTTAAAAAGCTCCTTCTTCGATCTGACAAAAGCATCAATGCAAATTGTTGTGGAAGACACACACGCAAAAAAAAAAAAATCACATCTTCGGGATTTGAAGTGATTTGTTTTCCATTCCCTTCCTGACACACACACACACACACACTGAAACACTGACAGATACATGAATACACAAAGATGGACACAAACCTGTTCGGCCAGAGAGACAATTGAACCCCTAGAAAACAACTTGAACCTAAAAAGAGGAGTGAAAAACAAAAGGAGACGAGGCAGATAGAGAGGTGTGTGTGTCGTTAAACTAGCAAGATGGACGGGTTAGACCGATGGCTGGATATCAGCAGGGAGAATGGTCCCTGAAACAAATAAAGAGAGGCAGAATGCTTATTTATTTACCGTGTCAAACATCCCGATGTAGCTTCAGGTTACCGTTAATGTCAAAAACAAATGATTGTTTAATATCGACCCAACATTACAGTGCTTTTAAAGGTTTATGACACCACACAGAGAGGTGGAAACGGATCCTCCTGAGGGAGATTTACAGCCGAGTAAGTTGTCATTATTCCGAGTTAGTTCCAATGGATGGACAGTTTTTTTTTCTTGGTCTCATTGCTAATTCCCTTGACATGACTTGGTTTGTAACTTCTAGACAGAAAGTATCCAGGGACAGTTTTGAGCTTCTTACGCGTCAGGCTAATTTCAGAAAAACACAAACATTCATGCTGACATTTCAATCTGGGCCCCTGGCAAAACCAAACACAAGCATCTCTTGTCTTGACTGGTGTTGCTTGGAAAGCTTATATATATTTAAATTAAAGTAATTAAGTCATGTCAAACCAGGAGGCATTTTGGAGTTGTGCCTTCATTGGTTTTAGACAGACAATAAGACAGATTTAACACCACTGTTAAAAATCTAAAGCCAGTGTGTGAAAGAGTCGTTACCTCAGGTGGAGAAGTTTAACTATCTGTTCACAAGAAGCTGAATTTAGGTTTCTTTATAACTCAGAATAGAGCTGCTGATCCTCCTAATGCAGTGGATCTCACTTATTTTCTGTCAGGCCTCTCCTACGAGCAAAGATTCCCTTCACACACCCCCACCCAAGGACTGGACCGTGCAAATTTAGGTTGCTGAAGTCAAAAAAGTCATCGGAAGTTGCTTCCTACTTGCCTACTTTTGGAGGTTTTCCACCACCTCCGACTTATCTTTCCTTCAGACACTTTATGCCTGGAAATGCCTTGAGGACCCCCCATCCCCACCCCCACCCCCCCACCCCCAGGAGGAACTGGATAGTGTTAATAGGGAGAGGAATGTCCGGGGTTTCCCTCTTGAGTTTGTTGTCTCCATCATCGAATGAGTAAAATTAGAAATGGAGGGGTGGAAGTTAAAGACCTCTGATCCAAGACTGCTACCACCCATTTCCACCCAATTATACACATTTAATCGAGCAACAGGATCGTCAAAACTTCAAAACAACAAATCGAAAAGACAGAACAGCAGAGAGAAAACATTCAGGTTCAACTTTCGGACAGTTTTGCTGAAGGAACTGTGCCTATTGTCTGAGCCACCATGAATAATGTGATTTATTTCTTTATATTATAATCTCGAGCTGAGGGAGAGGAAACCGTCAGTGTTTTAAAGCTTTAAAAGCCCCGTGTTTATGCACTGCAGGAGGCTGTCACCCTGCTTCGGGCTTTGTTTACATTTTGACTGATTGGATTGTCTTTGAATCAATCGTCTCGTTTGACATGTGGAACAACAGGAAAGTCTTCTGAGAGTGGTCCACATTGATTTTCAAGGCAGCGTAACCTTTGACTTTCTTAAGTTTACCTCAGCAGCGTAGCGGATATTTGCTTTGGAATTTGATTTAAACCCAAAATGCAACCAACGCACAACCAAATGCAACATTTCCACCATGCTGAATGTTCTAATTAACCATAGCCAGACATTTTCTGTTCATCTTCCTGGTTTTCTCTCTGGAAACAACAGACTGGACTTTTCCAGTTTCAAACTTGACCAAAGTCATTCCAATAACACAAACACACACACACACACACACACACACACACACACACACACACACACACACACACACACACACGCACACACACATAAGCGCCCAGACTCCCCAGTTACCTCTTTTGCCTTCTGCAACACACTGATAAGGCTCTCTCTGTCTCTCCCTTCATGTCTCTCACACTTTCTTTGTCTCTCTTGCATTTTCTCTGTTTCTCCCTTTTCACTTCTGTTTTGTTGCATTTCATTCTCTTGTTCTCCCCGTATCTGTCCATCATTTTCCCAAATGGCATCACGTTTTCTCCCTTTTATATTCACATTTTTTCCTCTCTGTTCATCTTTTCACCTTCAGATTCTTTGTTTCTCGCATTTTTTCATATTTTGATCTCCATTTCACAGTTTCCTTGCTCTCCCTGTTTTTCCTAAATTTTTCCAATTTATTTTTAGATTTATTTAAACCCTGGGCCTGGATGTTTTTTTTTTAAATAAAACATTATTTAGAGTGTTATTAAGGGACAGAGACCTTTAACATTTACCCATAGATCGTATATATTTTATTGGTGTCTTTCAAGCCAAACAGGAAAATATCAATTCAGGTGCTCATATTTGCTTTTAAAAAATGTCCACATGACATTTACAAAGAGCTTTCAGACACAGACAAATCCTCAAAGGACATTAGGTCAACTCTGTCCTCCTGGTCTTTTCAGCCACATTACTGAAAAATATGATGAAAGCAAAGATTTGTATAAAGTTCACATATTACAGCGTGACCTGTTATAAGCTATTTCATCATTTGTTTGTTGAATTATTGGTATCAGTTATTTAAAACTGGACATTTAGATGTGTGGTTTTATGCTAAGGTTTTCTTTTATCTTAGGGGTTGTGGATCATTTTTATGCAGCCTTTAAAGAATCAAGAGTCAGACCTGGTTGATAGTGGCAGGTCCAAGTGAGACTGGGAACAAAACAGAGTTTGCAGACTTTAAAAAACTTTATTCTTTCACAGTAGTTCATGCAAAAGTCAGAGTGGAGACTGTAAGCCAGGCTAGACCAACCTCACTAATGCATTTCTGGAAGGAAAAATTGCCATTAACACTTTAAAACTGTTGTATATCCACTTCAACTCTTCCAGGAAGGCTTCTCTGAATGTTTATGGGAATTTTATACCATCCTTCCAGAGCTGCATTTCTTTGTGAAGTCTGGTTTGGACTTCTGACAAGAAAACCTGGCTCACAGTCTCGGCTCAAATCCATCCCAAAGGTGTTCCATCGGTTTGAGATCAGGACTCTGTGCAGGGCAGTTCAGTCCCTCTATCTGAAACTCACTCATCAATGTCAGTTGGAAAACGTGAATACATTCATTTGGTGGGACGTCCCAATACTTTTGGAAATATAGTGTATTGGTTTGTACATTACATTGTAGCTTTGGTAGAACTATTTTTAAAGGCCCCAATCTTAACCTGAAATGCCAAAGCTAGCTTTTGTGGTTGTAAAGATCCATAAAAATCTCTGCAAATAACAACGAAACTTTGCACTGGCAGCAGACTAAACCAGTGCTTGTGTAAACTGCTATGAGATTTTGGAGACTGGATCTGTTTTAAGATGGCGGTAATCCGCTTTAGTCCTGGTTGGTTGGGGCGGCATGTAGCTCAGTAGGTAGAGTGACCGATTTTCAACAGGAAGATCCCTGATGTCCCACCTCCGGCTGGGTTACTTTTCATTGTGTCTTCGGACAAGACACTTTACCCCCCTCATCTGCTGGTGGTGATCAGAGGGTCCTGGTGGGCGCCGGTGCATGGCATCTCCGCCTCCGTCAGTGCGCCCCAGGACAGCTGTGGTGACAATGTAGCTAACTGCTGTCAGCGTATGAATGTGTGTGTGAGCTCTGGAAGTCCTTGGACTTAGAAACACGCTGTACAAGTAGAGGCCGTCTACATGTTAAATGGTGCTGTACATGCTTCTAGACCAGCCTCCAATCCTCTGCCATTAACAGCTACCGGAACAAGAGGTAATTGTTCAAAACTTTTCCATCGACTCCTCCTTTGAAATGTTTTACTCAACCATTATAAATGGTTGGAAACTTATGGTTTGTTGAAACACTACAGCTGGTGTTATGGTAGCTTTTTCACGTGAGTGAACAACAGCATGAGGAAGAATCTCTTCAACGATTTTCAGCTAGAATCCTGTGCTAGAAGAGGACGAGTTTTGACCTTTTCACGCTCTGGCTTTTGATTGTCAAAGTGCAAAAATCCATCATAAATCACTGCTCAAATGGCTCAATTTGATGTCACCTCGGATAATTTCATCTGTGTCGAGGTAATTGACCAATTAAATCAAGCTTTCAGTGGGTCGTTCAGGAGCCTGTAAATATAATCACTATTCAAATGCTAAAGTGTCTTCCAGTTAATGAAAAGATTGTAACTTCATTCTCATTAATTGGTTGAAATGCCCGCTGTAATCTCTGTGTTGAGACAGGATAGACACATTGTTGTGGTGTATGGTATCATACCTCCTCTTAGGTGCTTTAAATGTATAATGGGCTCCTCTGATACAGATGCTGGTATCACATCTGGATCTTATGAGAATAAAAAGAAAGCATCAGTCATGCAGAGTTTCAGAGGAGCCACATCAGATAGCAGAACGAGTAAACAAGAGACGATTTGTTTCCCGCCTCTTATTTCTGAATATATCCCTGCATTATTCAAATTGAAATTTGATGAATAGCAATTTTTTTTTGTCATTCCTGCAATGCAATACAAATCATCTGAGTAAACAGAGTGCAGGATATCAACCCAAGGGAGATTTTCATCTGAAACTGAGATACTAACTGAGAAAATAGTTATTAGCTCAGAAATCAGACCTTGATGCCAAAAGGTTCAGTAAAGGAACTGAGGCTTTTCTTAATAAGATATGAGCTTCCTGAAAAAGGAATGCTCTTGTGTGCTATATTTACCGTACACCCTCAAAAAAGAAACCCTCTTTCCTTCAGACACTCACCGCCTGATCCGAGAAGCTTTGCTTTCTTATATTTCCAAGTGAGGTGGCAGCACTCCTGCTGATTATTAGCAATTAAAGGGAGTGTTATGAATTGTTTTTGAAAACAAAAATGTGGATGTGTTCATCGCTTTGTTTTCACTTGAAGTAGAAGTGAGGCTTTGTCTAATGCGGTCCAGGCACTGGGGATTTTATACTCTTTCTCTGCCTTGACCCACATAAACGACACCTTCTCATTTAGACAATAAGTACTCACTAAGAATATAAATAGTAGAGATTAAAGGCAGCGCCCTGTCCTCTGTGAGAGCTTTGAGAGTGGCTAGTACGGAGGCAGAAAGACAATTTATTCTCCACATTATGTTTAATTGCTGATTTAACACAGCATTCATGAAAAATATAATACAATAATAGTATTTTGTAAACGTTTTAGACACTTCATAAAAATACCATGTTATCACAACCGTTTAAACTTTAATTAAAAAATAAGATTTCAAAAGATTGAATTTAAGAAAAAAAAATCATAATGTTGCATCTTGAGTGTGTTAAGAAAGCTATTAAAATGCTTCGTATTCTGAGGTTTCTGGACCATACAAAACACTAAATTAATAACTACTTAATGCTGAACAGTTTTGGACTTGTCTTCAAGTATATCATAAATCCTCCACAAGATTGTGAACAGCACTTTAAAAATCAATGAGAGCTGGCATTGTAAACGTCGCTATGGATTTCTGTTTTCTCGGGTTGGAGATGGCTTATTTTTCAAGGTAGTTAAATTCTTATGAGATAAAACAAAAATAATGCAATGTTCCCCCTGCTGGGTAGATCCACCACTAAGGATACAGTCTGCAGTCACATGACATGAAAGGAGAGAATAACTCACAACTAAATTTTAGAAATGAAATTGTCCTGATGCTTCAGACAAACTGACAGAATCAGGTTTTGATATCAGATCATGAAGGATTAGATTGTCAAAGCACAGATTGTAGATTTTTCTATTTAGACCATTTTCAAAATCGCGCCAAGTTCAGCATGTCATGCGTTGGTGTTCGTGTAGTATACAGGGGGTAGCAAGGAGCGATTTTTTACCTCACGAGGAGCTCCCGATCAGCAATCGTACGCTCACTGGAAAATAAAACGTGTTTGATATTCTCGTAGCTCATCGGCGATCCTCTTCGAGGAGGACCCAGAATTTCTCACACTGTGCACGCGCCAACCTGAAAGTAGTATTAGAAGAAGAAGCCGGAGGAGGCACAGAGACGTCTGCTCGGATAGCAAAAAAAAAAAAAGAAGCCGAAGGAAGCGAATGTATTTTTTGTCTCCTTTTTTTTCTATAAATCTTTATTGAAAATGAATCAACGGACATACAATTACGTGCACGAACAAACATGGCATAAAACAGTCAAATCGAGAAAACCAAGTAATTTTTCCAGATAACAAAGAACAACAATAAAATCACTTCCGGAGTTTCTTCTTCTACTTCTCCACATTTCCGTATTCAAAGGCCCGATCGTGTCGTGCTTGTCACGTACAGTGTGAGCAGTCAGCTCACATCAGAGCATCAGGTCGTATAGTACTCGTGAGCTGTGACCGATTGGATCCTGTGATGTAATCGTACAGTTTGCGCAGGAGCTGAGCAGGAGCAAGGAGCCACAACTAGAAATATCGCACAGTGTATGCCTGGCTTAATTATTACTATTATCATTATTTGACAAGTAGTTTCATTAGCAAACACCTTAGGAGTCTCATTTACAGCCAGTCAAATTGAAGGTGTTGCATTCAGCTAAGAGGGGGCGGGGTCATCATGCAGGGGCTGAGTACCTGAATGTGTTGCTTCAATCTATTCTAAATATTTTATTAATGAATATCTTTTGCTTTGTTTTTGTTGCATCACAAATATACTCAAAGGCATAATATGCAGTTTGGCTTGTTTTTAGCACCCCCCAGTGTCTGTTTTAAGTCGCTGTTGTAAAAACGTTAGCATTGTCTCTGCTCAGAAACACCTAAATCTAACTGCTGAAATGTCTCCTCAGCCTTCATTGCTTTCTACTGGAGCGGTTCATCACTCATTTAAAGAAATCAGCTGTCTTCAAGCAGGGAGAGATCGAAAAAATCCAGGAATCATGAGCTAAAAACACTTTGGCGCTAGCGTGACTTTGTGAGACTCCAGGGCACCGGACCAGAGACTCAGAAGTTGCAAACGTGGTATTCTGGACACAAGCACTTTTCATTAATGCTGCAAAGGGTCATATTAGCACATACTGGGTCAAGAAAAATATTTAAAAATATGAGAATGTTACATAGCATGCCTTTAATGCCTACTGTGGTGGTACGTTTGCAGTACTAGCACATGTTAGCATAATGCAGCTAGTGCTGTGTTCGTAGATTATAGTGCGTTGCTTTAATCAGTGCTTCATAATTTGCTGTTGTTATGAGTAAATAGTTATTTTGGATGCTGATATGTATTTCTGTTGATTGAGAGCTGCTCATGCACCTGTTAATCATTCTGTTTTACTCATATTTCTCTTCTGCTTGCACACACTCAAGATTCAGTCCATATCAGCCACCTTAACCAGTGTTATATTGCTGAGGTAGGAGGTTATGCTACGTCATCTATTGAAAAATTGCGTAAGCAAAATTAAAATCTGTTTGGAAATGTTGTTTATACTATATCTTCTCTTTTATTTTTTACTTTTAGAGGTTTTATGGCATAAATTATGTGGTCAGTAAGCAAAATTGTTGTAAAAATTTAGTATAAAATCCATACAAGTCGTGATAACAATTTAAAACAAATAATACGATGAACCTCTCACGGTCGTAACGATGCGAGATAGACACGGTGTCATGGTTGAACATGTCTTTTACTGTAACTTCAGCCTGACTCATCACGTTGCTCAGCCTTATCCCCGTTCAAGTTGAACACAAAGTGTCCATTCAGCTCGTCTCAGCTGATTGGCTGCTGGCTCTCGTCTCCATCATCCTGCGAGCCCATAAAATTTACTCAAGGTTACTGTGTCACAGCAGCTGTTTCCTGAAGAGGTTGAGTAAATGAAATGGGCCAGATGAGTCAGCAAACGCCGACTGACAAACACCTAGACACACACACGCATGCACATCGTCACACCCGCACAAATGTTTCCCCAACAGAACAAAGAGGCGCCATAAATAATATTGATGCATGACTTTGCAACTTTTCCCCGCTCTTCCTCCCTCTTTCTTTCACACACGCTCGCTCGGTATGGCTCATGGCACTCAGAACAACGACTTGTGCGATGAGTGGCATGTTCTGTACAGCTTAACTCAGGCTTCACCGCGCGTGTGTCTTTGTGTATAAGCGTATTTGATGTCAGCAGGGTTGATTCACACTCACTTACCCCCCGACAACTGAAATCATACCACCCGTCTCTTGACGAGCTCACATCACACACACACACACTCTCACACACACACACACACACACACGCACAAAGCTAATTAGGAGTCTTCATTATTGTTGGATTATGCTGTTCAGCTCCAGAGCTACAGGCCTTTTTAATGGATGCAAAGGAGCTAAGCATTCTTAAGTACATTTAGCAGACTGATACTTCTGCTTAAATAATGGATTTGTGCACGATACTTTGTAATGAAGTGGGGTATACATATAAATGTTTTACTCTAGAAATCAGAACGGTCCATTTTAAAATTGGCCCCTCTCTTTTGCCCACACATCAAAAGCCCTGGTGCTGTTCAGGCCTGGAGTAACGATCACGAATCAGTGTCCTGTTCAAGGGTTCTTCAGCTGGAGATCAAACCGGTAATCCTGCGATTGATCACACTACCTTGTGAACCTCTGTGTGATGCCAAAATGTTTCTCTCGCCCCCAGGAATGTCCTCTAGCTCATCCCTAGGGCTACTTGTGGGATTCCCAAGCTAAATCAATGTCAGTATACTCCCTAATTGACTCACTGCAGTTTTAGGAGGAATCTTCTGCGCTTCATGTTTGGTTATTTAAACCAGAAGTTGGCTAATGTGGAGTGAAAAAGCATTTCTTCACTACTTTTGACAACCGCATGTAAAACGGACATAAATTAAACATCTGGTTTATTTTATTCCACGGTTTTAAACTAAGACGTTTAATCTCTAAAGTAACATTATGTGCAATTTCATGCAATGTTCTATGCGAGATCTCATGCAGTCTGTTAGTACTCGGACATTGAAATTCGCTGATGTTGTGCAGAGCAAGTTCAAGGTGCGCCTTCATTTCTTCCACTAAACAAACAGTGCTATTTATATGATACAGCAAACATGCCCAAGAAGAACTACAGCAGATTTGAGTAATTAGCGCTCGTTAGTGTCTGATTGCAGTGTACGAACTGAAATGGACACAGCGGGAAGAAAAGTTACAGAAAGAAAAAATGTTTTTAGAGTGAGCTGCAGGTCTTAATGGATGAAGATCAAAATCACTTTCAAAATATAAACAACGATTAGCGCTCACAGCAATATGCAAATGAGGGCTAACATTTAGATGATCTTCATCAGAGTCACCCCTCCACAAAGAACCACAATTATTGTTTTATTCTTGTTTTAGGTCAAATATGAAAATGGGTCTCAGACTTTAATTCAGATTAATGGGTGCATTTCTGTGGGTCACACCTCAACATGAAACACATGAAACTTTAGCTCAGTATCTGTAAAAAAACTATGAGTTATAGTCATTCTGTGTTTGCTAAGGTCAAGGAAGAGCGGCGGCCATCCTGCATTGGGTTGACTCCAAAAGTTATTGTCAATGTTTTAACAAACTAAAAGATATTTTGTGATCTTTTAGCAGTCAGAGTGTTGTGAGTGACTCAGCGACCACAGCAGATTTTAGCTAAATAACATTAAAACTGACTGAGACATAAACATCTTGTTTGCTAATGTAGTGGCCACCCTAAACAGGGTTGACTCCAAAGGGTTGAATGATTACTTTCTCGTTTTACTGACTGAAAAGGAAAGTTTGAAAATATTGGCAACATTTCAAACAACAATATTGCACTTGGAGTGTGTTGTGGATGACTCTCATCTACTAGCACACCAAACCTTAGCTCGGTATCTGTAAAACTGACTGAGTTGAAGCCATGTTTGTTAATAAATTATTAGCAACAACCTTCTTTAACTGGGTTTACTCTAAAATCAGTTTTAGTTCTAATGATTACATTCATGAGATATTTTTGCGAACAGATAAATAGTGTTGAATCCAACAGATAATGCAAAAGTTTATCCTGCATGTGATCTGTTAGCAATCAGAGCTTGTGACTCTTGGCTATTATGACAAATTTGAGCTCAATAGCGATTAAACGTACATAATTATAGCTAAGTTTGATTAGCTGTGGTGGTGTACAAATTAATGTGGATTTCAAAAGTTAACCAATTGTAAATGTACATTGTTAACATCCATTTAGTGGGTCATAAGACATAAAACAAAGGAACACACACTCATACACACAGGTAAAAACTTCACCTTTCAGCAGCTGGTGATGTTTTATTAGGTTACATTGAGGAAATATTAGCATCAGTAGAGCTTTTTTACTGCTGCAGTTTACGGTCCAAAACAAACCAAATATAAACCAGAAAATAAAAATGCAAATCAGCTTCCAAAGTGTTCCTGTGCTTATGCCACCTTGGCACATCACAGCCCAGAAACCGGTGTAGTGTCACTGCTCAAGGGCACTTTGGTAATATTGGTAGGTGACCTCCTTCATCATGTTGGCTCTTCTAGCCAATCTGCTCCACTCCACTCATCCTCTTGCTGGCTCTCGTTCCACTCTTCAAACCGCCCCGCTCCTCTCTGCCGCTGTCAGAAAAATCACAAAGCCAAATATTTTCCCATTTTGCGGTGACAGTGTCAGTTTTCGTGTCTCTTTATGTGTTTGCATGTGACAGTGCACATTAGGGCAGACGTGTTTGCCTCTGCCAGCGACAACATGGCTGCGTAATTGCGTGGGCGTGTTGGTGTGTGTTTTCGACCCGTAGATGCATTACTCTTAGTCACGATTATCCCCTCTGCTGCTTATTGCTACCTCCTTGCATCATCGGTCCAAAAGATCTTAAAATCTGCAAAGCTGCTTTTGATTACAAACTGAGATTTAATTAAGTGTTACGTTAGGTTCCTCTGAATGCTGGTTTAGAAAAGCCCTATAGATGGTGGGTTTAGGTTTATGAATGAGAAGAAACGAGAGAGACTGAGTGGGAGACATTTTTCCAAGAAGCTCTTAATAAAACAATATTTTGAATGAAAATTCAATAATAAAAAAATTCCTGTTTATGATTTCATTCCTAAAAAATTCAGAGCAGTTCTTATTGGTCAGCTTATTGATTTAAAGTTGTGTGAAACAGCTGTTCATCCGTCAGCCACCTGCTGTGATTAATGCACTCAGAAGTGTTTTCTACTCACCGACTTTGATTGGGTTGTTGGGCTACACGGCTGCTGACAGAACAAAGTACTTTATGCATGAATTTTGCATGTAGCTTCAGTGAATATCTTAGCTGACTGTTTACTTTAATAAATCAGGAGTGTTTTGAAATGCACGTGATTTGCTGTAGTTTAACACTAAAACGGATGATGCTGTATGTGAATCTGCGGTCCATCCACCTCGTGTGCAACCAGATGGAGTAAAAATACCTCAGACCATATGATCCACCTTCAGCACCGTGAATTATTTACTCCTCTTCCACTCACATTGCATAGTGACAGCTCCAGAGTCGACGCTCAGCAGATACTGTGGAAAAGTGTCACAAAGTGATGCTAAGTAGCTGACAAATAGCCTGACTTGAGGTTTGTCAGGCGGTTCGAGAATAGGTGAGGAAAACTCTTTAGGTGAGAATTTTGGGGTTTATTTTTGCAGACTTTTTAGTTGCAGAAACGCTCTACGACAACTGCAACACGGCACACTATGACCTCTCTAAACAGAGAGCTGATGGCTGCTGAGGTGTGACAGAAATAAACTCTAAAAGTGATCAAGAAACTCATCTGGGAATCCGTGTGACGGTGCTGTTATAACGATAACAACCTGGTAATGTTGGAGATGCAAGCACACGGGTCACAGTCAACCACAGTAGCGATGTGATGTTCATGAACAAGTCGAATCTTTTGAACGGTTCTTCACTTTGAACGAGGAGAACCAAGTCCTTGTAAAGAACCGCTCATTGAGGCCGGGAGGCAGTATTTAACAACACTGGCTCTTTATTTAAAACAAAATCAGTGAGCACAGCAACATGAACCCATCAGTTCTATTGGGGAAGCTAATTAGCAACGCACACGTAGGTGTCGCAACAAAGAGTGTCCCCAAACATAGTTCCACATGACATTTTTCTTACAAAATATTGAAAAAAAAAAAATATATATATATATATATATATATATATATATATATATATATATATATATATATATATATATATATATATATATATATATATATATATATCCTATGAAGCCAATTGGTGGGAGAGTAGAGGACAGGGTTAGATGGAGCCAGATAAATCACTGTGGCGACCTCTGAAGGGAAATTCTGAAGAGGATGTTAGCTTGTTAGCAAAATTAGCATTAATGACTGTAGCAGTTGTTATCATGCAAGCCAGATGTTTTATGACAAAATTACAAAAGTACATTTTTGTGATCCTGTTACTTTGTTTTTGGCCAAGATCAGATTAGCATTAGCTCATTAGGTCATAAAAGCTATTTCTCCAAACAGAGGCTGTTCAGGAAGGTATCTACAGTGAGCACTATATTAATTATTTATAACTTTTATGTAAAAACAGACTTCAAAATGACTAAAAAGACCTTTAATTGAGACCCAGCTAGCTGGAAGGTCAGATTGGATTTAACATCACAGCAGCCTCAATAAACTGTCCTCCAGTTGGTACATCCTTTAGTAATTCCTTATCATTTATATTTCCTTTAGTTGTGTTATTGCTGGTCTACGTCTCTGTTCTGTATTTATACCAAACAAGTTAAGTTCACAAGCAGAGTGTAACAGTAATTGATTTATTTTTTTAAACCAATAGGAATTTTTATTTTCTAGTTCTCATTTTGCTAGCTTGAAATGCAAAGCTCAGAAAACATGTCTGTAATGCTGAATGAGTCCATCTTTTACATGATGTGAGAGCTGATTCAGCACAGAAACGCGCTCTGTGGGCTGCAGCGTGAAGGCTCGCTCTCTTGTGGAGTAGATTTAAATTTAAAAATTTGCACATTTGCTTTAAAGTTGGGGGGGGGGGGGACAGATAAACCAACCGTACATGTCATTTATTATCATGAAAGAAACAGGGTGCACGGGGAAATTGAATCCAGAGACAAGCTTACGCTCTGTAGCTCTGACAGAGGAATGAAACATCTTCGTGGTGTTTGTGTGTGTGTGTGTGTGTGTGTGTGTGTGTGTGTGTGTGTGTGTGTGTGTGTGTGTGTGTGTGTGTGTGTGTTTCAGTGTTAGACCCTTAGGTAACAGCTAGCCTAGTTTGAGGTGTGATATGAACACACACTCATTGAGATTGCAATTTTCCTGAGGGGTAAAGTTGTGCTGACCAGTTGAGTTGTCTTCCCTTCATCTAATGTGTGTGTGTGTGTGTGTGTGTGTGTGTGTGCGTGCGTGCGTGCGTGCGTGTGTGTGTGTGTGTGTGTGTGTGGTTGCGTTGTGGTTTGGGATGCGGTTTGGGGTATGTATGATTTTGTTGTTGTTGTTACCCTGTGTGCATGTTTGGTGTTTCATAGATCCCAAAGGGTCACAACTCTGACTCAGCACTTCACAAACTTTCACACCAAACTTTAAAAATGTGAACAAGAAATATTCTGTTGGAGAAACTCAGCAAAAGGTCTGGTGATTCAAATATTCTGTTCACACAGAGGTGTTTCAGGACTTCCACAGATCTCTTATTTCTCTGTCAATCTAATAATCACATGGCTTTATTTACTGCAGGGATGGGCAGCATGATTTATAGTATCTATAGCAGTTACGAACTGGGACCCCTGTGGAGAGGTCTGCAGACTGAGGGGTGGGAGGGTGTTACTCACACCGATTTGTGATGTTTTATTACACAAGGACAGCTTTTCATGAGCATAGAACAATATTCCAAAGGCAGAGAGCTGATTACATGTTTAAAATGTACAGATGCAATCATTTTCCTACTGTGAAAGCAGTAGTTTGGCATATTTGAAAAATAAATGTAATCTAATCCAGTTCTTAATCTTTGATAACCTAGCCTAGCTTAGAGGTACACAAACCCACCTTTCACCTGGGAGACCCGGCACCAGTGTCTTTCTTTAGATGTTAAAAGTTATTATTAAGGGGCACGTGGTGGGCCAAAAACATGCAGGTTGTGGCCCGCGGGCCGCTTATTGAATAGCCCTGATCTATGGAGTTGATTATATCCATTGCAAAATTGCACAAACCAATAAAAAATTCTTCGGAACTGTTATTAAATGTCGAGTTATGTCAAATCTTTCTTTTAGGGATATTTCTTTACACAGAATCTCCCATCCCCCAGGTTTTAAAGTGTAAAAAAAGTAAATGAAAGCAAGATTTTTAAAAAAGTTTCATGTTTAGGCTCCAATTCAAAATGTGAAGCAAACACAAGTGATCAAATATGGTCACTTTCCCTAGAAAATCTTATTAGTTGCTGGCTGCCTAACTGTTAACCTGCTCAGTTCAGGTCATTCACTCCATCATGCAGCTACTGATGCGTCCACTACCTGTGGCTGGTTTTACCGTACTCCTCGCTGTATGTGTGCAGCTAAATTTGCACCATAGAGAGGGTCGGCTGGCTTGACAGCAAGATCCGGTCAACTGTTGCAATTTCAGTTCAGAGCCATCATATTCATTTTCAACAGGTAAAAGTCTAGATTTCATAAGACAATCACATTTTTTTGTATGTTCCCCCCCCCAAAGACTCCCTCTTATATCCTGAACATTACGGTAGTTTGATTATTCTTTGCTTCATTTAGCAATTTTGCAAAATAAAACAAAAAGGTCAGCTTATTATGTGATTGGCTGATCTTAAATCCAAATGTATGATTTTTATTTTGGTCTGTGAGCAAATCATTGTCAAGCAGCCATAAAAAAAAAAAATCCAATACTTTTCCCAGTCTGTGAACTCACCACTGATAATTCATGCCATCAATAACAGATCTTTATTGTGGAAGTTTTTACTTAAAAAAAAAATCATGATTTTCAGGGTAATCTAAGTATAATTTAAAAGTATTTTGCTAACGATAATAGGAAAATTCAGCTCTTTCTTATCCCACATCCTGTTGGTTTCAATCTAAAACCAGGTTTTTGTCAACTTCTCTCCCCCTTTCTCCCTTATTTGTGTCCCTCAGGTAAAAAAAAACCCGACCCACCTCTCCTTGTTTTTCCTTATTTGTTGTGTCAGTGTGTGAGCTACAGAGAGAATGAAATATGTTTAAGTCTCCAGCTGAGTCTTGCTGACCCCATGCAGTTTTGTACTATTTTATAACTTTGTACTCAACCAATTTGCTGCAGTTCTCACAGTTACATAGACATCATGTCTGCAGGTAACCACACTATAAGAGTTAGAAGAAAAATATGTTTTTTGAGGCTTTACGATATGTAAAACTTTCACCCATTAATATTCAGTAATATTAATCAAATACTGGCCTCTGAGTAATTTGTAGATGGTAGAGGGACAAAGAGGCAGGAGGTTAATTTGATTCATAAGCTGAGTAAAAGATAGGAGGATGGTTAAAAGCAAATTATTATTAAGCAATAAAAACTAAAAGACAAGACAGCCTGATCTCACAGATATTAGCAATAAACATAAAAAAGTAGAGCTCTTAAACCAGGGAGTACTCGATCTTTGCCAGTCGACTGCTAAAACAACAAATTAAACCATCCCTGCATTATAAAAACCTCTTATATGTAATTACTGCTACAAACAACACTGAGTGCTGACCTCCTCTACCAAGGTCCAAACAGTGTTTTGAAATTTTAATGAAAGTGACCCCATTTTACACACAAAAATACTCTATATTTATACTTTTTTACTTTATCTAACCTTTAAACTCTCCATTAACATTCTGCTCTGGTCTAGCTTCTGAGTGATCTTGCAAACAAATATAAAACAAACATTGATGACCTCTGTCTTCTCCTGGTAGGAATAAATTCAAGTTTGGTCAAATTATGCTATTCTCCGTTGCGTTTTGGTGATTTATACCAGTATATTTATCTAGACCTGACAAATCAGTCAAGGCTTGTTTATTCTATTTACAAAATGCATCTAGAAATAAAAGTAAATACACTGAAAACCCGAATGAAAACCCACACTGGAATGGGTTTAATCACCCGTCCTCAAACCAGATCAGCTGAATTAGGAGAACTAATGTGTCTACCTTCGAAGCAGCTAATTGACTTTGCATCGGCATTGTTTCCATGGCGCTGAAGCCCAACCTCAACACATTATGTGCCAGTTGTCTGTAATGAAGTGCAAAAGAGGTCACACCCATTATACTTATTTCTGTGAGGATAAGAACCCATCTGACAGAATGAATCATGGTGCTTTTCCATTATATGGCACCGAACGATTCAGTTCAACTCAGCATGGGCCTTAGCGGCATCATTTTCCACTACAGACATCATCCTCTTGACAAGGGCGAGGTCAGATAATTATCACAGTAGCATGTGGTGCAGCAGACACACAGCTTCACCGTGTGTCCTTTGAAAGTGATCGTAATGATTAAACATGACACAACTCATTCATATCTGGGGTTCATCTCAATATGCGTGTTAGTGATGCTCACAGATACAGTGGCATAGCTGTATCTTGTAGAATTTGGTAAATGATGTGTCAGATTTTTACCTGACGTCATCAATCAAAGAAGACTAATGTAGGTACTACTGCAGCTGACTATGACATGAAGATCAGCCAGACTCGGTGTACAGGTCTTTAATGGGCTTCCCATTATGATTAACAGAGTGTGATCAGTCAACACTTATTTACATACCATGGTAGTCTTTTTATTGTGGTAGCAGCGTATTGGGGTCCTGAGTGGAGGACTGGTTGAGCTGGCCCTTATGTTATCAGCATCATGCTAGGTCGGGATGATGCTTTAGCAGTTAGCTGCATCATGATGTGGTCTGAGAGAGTTCTTCGGGATGAGGGATGGGGAGTAGTGTGATCATAGATGGTAGGATTGTCATGGGAATTTGCTGCTGATAGAATCTGTTGTATGGACTTGAAACCATTAATGTGAAACTTAGTTTTAGACTTCTTGAAAGGACATTCACAGTCTGTGAAGATCCATGGTGTCTCACCCTTTCCCTATTGTATCTAAGGCCAGCTCTCTTCCACGATGGGGCAGCGTGCAGCTCAGTTGGCAACCGGAAGGTCGTCAGTTCTATCCCAGCTCCGGCTGAGTATGTTTGTTGTTGTGTCCTTGGGTAAGACACTTCACCCACTTTGACTGCTGGTGGTGATCACTAGGGCCCCGTGGTGCTGATTGTACAGCAGCTCCAGCTTTTGTCAGCCTGCCCCTAGCGCAGCTGTGGCTACAATGTAGCTTACTGCCATCATTGTGAATGTGTGTGTGAGTGGGTGAATAACTGATTGTAGTGAAGTGTATTGAGCGTCTTTGGACTTGATAAAAACCACTATACATGTACAGGGCCATATGTTCTAAGCCCCTTCTAGCACATACAGTATTACTGCCCTGCAGGGATCCTTCTAATCGTATCGTGACATTTACAGATGACACTGCTGTTGTTTGTTGAATCTCCAGTAATTATTTGTTGTGGCAAAGACAAACAAGGTTGGTGTTCAACTTTTAAAAAACTGTCCACTGACCTTATAAGGGCCACTAACACAGCTAGCGTAATTTAGGATAGATAGCCAATGGCTATTTTGTGAAGGGGTTAAAACATTTTTTTACTAGACTCAGAATCATGGACGCTGTTTCTTAAGCTGTCCACTGCTTCTACAGTTTGATTTGAGGTGTTTATGAATGACTTTAGGTTATTTATGTATTTTAGGCTAACCCATGTCCACCATAGTGGTGCTGACCAGGAGGAAAATCATAGCAGGGTCCTGATTGACGTCCCACTCGAGGAGGATTTCTAAATTTACTAAACCACATTCCTATAGGTTGTAGAGAGCATTAAACCAGTATCAGAGGGGTCTAGCCAATCAGTGGTCTAAAGGGCTTTCACTCCACTGTAAAGTACCAGTGGGTTAGAGCCTCTACACAAGTGGTACCAATACAAAAATGTATCAGTTAAGTTGTACAACATGCGATGGAAAACCAACATTTCCTGAACTGTACTGACCCATACTGTTCCATAACATGAAATAAAATGAATGGCAGACAGAAAGCAGAGTCTAGTGAGGCTCTCTCTACACTGAGAGAAGTAAGAGATGAAGCAACAAGACGGTGTATACTGACAAGTTCAAGATGTTAGTAATACCTTCTGACAAGTTCAAGACAGTGAGACAGAAACGGAGGAAGCAAAACAAAGTGCTTTAATTTGCACACTTTTACATTAATAGCAATCTTCTGGGGAAATATAGTCGTCAAGGTGCTGTCAACATGTTATAGAAGAGAGACGAGAACCACTTTCAACATGCCTCCTGCTAGTAGTCTCCTGTGGCTAAACACCTTTGCTCCGGAAATCCACTCAGTATCTGCCAGCAGAACGATTGATCATAACAGCTCTATGTTCATCAAAAGCCTCTACAACTGACAGAATTTCTTTTGAAACATATTTGGAAATCTTAATTGGTTCTCATGTAAAGTTGCTTTAATGATTTAAAAGGAGCAGAGAAGTTTATAAGAAAGTCGGAGAGGAAAAAGAAGAAAATCTCTCACCAGTTGGAGGATATGAGAAAACTGCTTCATCCTAGGACTTCACGAAAGCACAAACAATCAGATGTATTTGAAAACACAAATATAAACAGATGATTGTCTCATGGAATTATTTATGGATGTTCAAATTTCAACACAGACTTCTTATTGTTTTACCAACAACTGGAGAAGAATTCTAGAAGTTAATTTATTGACACTGTTTTCAAGCTTTAACAAAATATCTAAAGTCAATTCAAAACTACGAACGCTAAACTTAATCTTATTGCTGTTATCTTTCAGATACATTCCTGCTTGTATTCCTCCCTCTTAATGAGTTTTGCCTTTTCAATAAGAATTCAAAGTGTCAGCATAGAGTTTTGAACTCGCGCAGCGCTTTTTTCCCAGCTGCTTTTCATCTTTGATCAGCCAGCGTTTGTCCTCTCTTGTGCTCGCTTCCCGTGGTTGAAAAGGTTTCCTCCTGCCCAGTTCACACCATCAGTCCTTCTTAGCTCGCTCTACCCCCTATTGTCATTACCTGTGTCTCTCTCTACATGACCTCAATTCACAGGCAAGCTCCCATCCATTGCCTCTCTGCGTCTCTTCCTGTATTCTGCCAGGTGTAGCTGCGCGCCGCTTCAGGCTAATGTGTGTGTGCAGCACATGAAGCGTGTGTGTATCTCTCTAGTCAGTCTTCAATTTTTGAGGCCGTTTTTTGGGGTAATCCCCCTCCCTCCATTATTTTTGCCTCCGTCTCGCTCACCAGGTGTATTTTGTTTTGAGCTTGAGGCTAATGTATATTTTTAAGAAGGGACGAGGAGAGGAAGGATGCCCTAGTTCTTGCAGTGAATCCAGAGGATGAGTAAAAGCAACAGCAATCATGGCCAAAACTGTAAAATCACTAAACCTCCCAAAACCTTTAGATTATTTTCATAAAGGAAATTAAGACCTCTAGCTTCCACGTTGTCCTTGCAACTCCCCTAGAGTCTTCACTTGCAGCCATCACCTAAAGTGGTGCAAAAGGAAAAACCCCAGAAGGAACTCAGATTACAAGAATCAAATGATGCACTTACTGACTTTTTTTTTTGGCCAAATCCAGGAGATTCTCAATTTCTTCCTCAATATAT
This sequence comes from Callopanchax toddi, assembly GCA_006937965.1. Classification (NCBI taxonomy): domain Eukaryota; kingdom Metazoa; phylum Chordata; class Actinopteri; order Cyprinodontiformes; family Nothobranchiidae; genus Callopanchax; species Callopanchax toddi. The sequence goes on along the minus strand of SSNR01000138.1, from coordinate 968,136 downwards.
TTTTTAAAAATCCCCTCTAGCAGACACATCAAACACATGAGAGGAGGAAGTGTGATGGAGTCTACTGATGGAAATGAAAATGAAGCTCTAAGCGAGCCTGCGCTGATGGCTGGAATCATCATTCATTTATTCAGTTTGATATAAAGATGAGAAATTCCCCACAGACATAAAAAAGTACACCTCACTAAGAATTAATTATGTGCGTTGTTGTCTAATCATGGGTACCATTTGATCCTGGTTGTACATCATGGATCTGATGGTTAGCAACATTTGAATCTGGAATGACTCCACTTTTTGTTGGTATGCATCTCCTGACTCCGCTGAGATTTTAAGTTTTGTTTTTTCCCCCCAAGGCTCAACGCTAATGTACATTCTCCTGTATGGCTGACAGGGGGACTTTGTGAATGATGAAATCCTGAGAAATATCTGGGAAAGCTGATGCCTCCTCCTTCTCCTTCCTTTCTATCATCTCATCGTGTTTTTCCTCCTCGTCTCTCAGGAGTCTTGGTCACTTTACTGTCCTCGCAACTCCCTCCCTTCTTTTACGCTTCATCAGATCTGTTAAAATACCCATCCCGCTGCCGCCATTAAAATACGATCCCTTTCTGTCCCATTTTCGTTCGTTTTTGGTGTGTTTGTATATCCTCTTCTGCCCGTGACACTTTTTTTTTCTGTTCAACTTGCTCTGAGCATCCCTTTACTTTCCCTCCCTCCCTTTTTTCTCCCTCCTCCCCCTGTTCCCCTCCTCTTGGAAATGAAAGAGCCAGTGTGAGATTGAAAGAAGATGAGATTCAAAAGAGGATGGAATCCTAAAAAGGGTGGATTGAAGGAGATTGGAGAGAAGAGAGGGGGAGAAGAAGAGCAAGGAGACTTTTTAAATAGGAGATTAAATCGAATTAATATTGAATTGAGAGCCAGAAAGCAAAAGGAGGCAGGTATATTATGAATTAAATAAAATAGCGTCTGCATAACAGTTTTAAAGTAAACGGTTAATGACAGTATCTTCTTATTTCAGCACTTCGTCTTTGTTTGGCGGGAGGATAGACTCGCTTTTTGTTCGTTTCACGCTCCGGTGATTTTTATAATAAAGTGAGCAGCTTATTGTAGGAAATTAAATGTGAGCCACTGCAACCTACTTTCTTATGTATCATTTCCCTTCTTGGGTGGAAAAATGCTGCCAGTGCAAGCAATAAAATATCCCTTTGCAAAAAGCACGTTAAGTTTAATGACCAAATATATAAGAAGTAACTAAAGATAGAAAAGAACTTCCTCACTGTTGGTGAAAGAAAACATCAGAATATTTGAGTACATTTGGTTTTGTTGTTTAATTTATAGGGGAAAATTAAGGGTTCTATCTACTTCACTAAAATGTTGGGTGTCATAGTGGTCAGGCCTAATCCCAACCACACACTCAGAGTGCTACACATTGACCATGATTTCGCCTAAAGCCTGAGCATTAACTGTCGAGCCAATAGGCAAAATATGTCATCATGAACCACTGGAAGGGTTTTAATGAAACTCTCAGAACTTTCTCATTGGATTTACATCAACAACTGATTACATTTTAGAGTTTTACTAGATTCAAGATGGCTGCTGTGGCTAATTAAAGTTACAAAATGGTTTTAACTACCCATCCTGACCACATACTCAAAGTAGGCTTTGAGAAAGACCATTTCTTAAAACCTTGGCATAAATCTTTAGTGTCAACCCTGTTTGTCTCTTAGAGGAGTTGCATCTTGATTCAAGATGGCTGCCGCGGTGATTCGCTAATAATAGTTTCACAGATTAGCTGAAGTTTTATGTAATATCTAATAAAATCATGGCATAAGTAGAAAAGAAAAGAGTTTTTACCCAAAAGTACAGAATTTATTTAAACTAAAACTGTATATGACTGAAGAAATGAGTTGTCCAGTATAGTGGTTCATCTCAGCTGTAGTAATAATATCTGTCCTCCCTCGTACTTATTAAGACCCTCAACACACTCAGCACATTTTTAAAAAGGCCTTCTAACTTTGTCGTATCATTTTATAAAGTCTCCATTAAAAATTTTTTTCTTTCAGATATTGTTAGGAACACCAAATGTTTGAATTGTCAGACTACTTTCAAACAGCAAAAATATTATTTATTTGATATATGAAATTCCAATATAATGTGATGTCTGTAACAATAGAACAAACTGCTGTGCTTGGTTTGCTCGTGTTTCTTGTCAAAAGTATGTTTTTGTGTTTATGTTGTGAACTTGAGGACTGAATACTATAATCAATATCTGTAATGTAGAAGGCAGACATTATGTTAAAACAAAGTAAAGAAACTGGAGTAAATATAATACTTCAGCCACAGTAAGTGCCTCTATTGAATGGGATTGCCTTCAAGTGAGGAAAATATCAACCCCCTCAATTGTCAGGGTACCCTGCCCTAACACAGCAGCAGTTACACACTGTTTTGTATTAAAACATTACTTTCTCCTTACTCTTTTTGAGGGGAGGAGAAACCAGAGAAGTGTTTATAAGGGATCTACAGAGATCTACTTACTACTTTTTCATTGGTGGATATGGATAACTACATTTCTGCCCTTTAAGGCTGAAACAGGACAAATCCCAGCAGCATCTTAGAAGTCCGTCCCAAAGCAATGTGGAATTTTTATGTTTCACAATCGACTTTAAAGCTCTGATTGACAGCAGACAAACCAGAGAGATCCGAGCCTTCCTGGAATAATGGCATCTCTTTTATGTGTGCATGCTTCTTTTTGTCTCTTCTATTTTCGTCTCTTACTCAGTGTTTTATAGCCGATACATGATCCTCTCTTGTTTATCCCATGAGGCCGTTTTTTCTGTCCATTTCCTCCCATCTTCCTTAGACCCAACTTTCTTGATGACTTTGGGGAGCACTGGTCACTTTGGCCATCAGATAACAATGTCCTTGATCAATACGTTCTATCTGTGCTTGAGGACTTGCACGAGCATGTGTCTGTGTGCAAATTGGCCATTTGTTTTTGAGCCAATGAGCGTGCATATCCTTTAAAGGCATATCTCTGTGGGATCAGTATGTGGCCAAGCTTTGAGCTTTTAATACCCTTGCTAAAGCTGCAGAGGCCAACATTTCTCCCCTATCATCCTCTTCCTAATTAAGATTTTAATACAACTTAAAAACCATAAAAGACAACACTGCTCTTCAGAAACAAAGCAGAAGGAGAAGTGAAGGGATAAACAGAGATCAGAGACAAAAGAAACATGGGAAAGAAGAGATAAGGTGTGTTGGTTGTGCTGATTGAAAGCAAGTACGGCGTTTTCTAAAAATGCTGACAGTTTAAAAATGCTAAATAAGCTGGTGAAATGTCAGAAAGTCTCAAAGGATTTTGTCTCTATGCAGACACAAGATGGGATGAAGATGTGTAACCGATTAAGTGACCTCTGGGAAATGTCAGGAGATCTCCTGGGATCATTTTGAGATTAAAAATGAGCCCAGCTTAACTTTACGGTAAAAATATTAGCATTCAGGACGCGACGTGTCTATTGTGATACAAAAATGATGGATTCATGGAGGAAAAAAATTAAAACCCTTTCTGTTATCAACAATTCCATTTTTTTTGGTTGACATGTTTTTTTAAATCAAAGGTTTTTTCAAATGTGTTTCTGTGGGACAACTTGATGGGAGGTTACTTGGGACTCAACTGGAGATAAGACGAAGAGGGAGCAGATGAGATTAAAGTTGAGATGTTTGGTCATAAACTCAACACCAAGTGAGGCAAAAACCAGAGAGACCATAAAAGACGAAGCACCTCATACTAACAGTCAAACATGGTGGTGAAGAGATGACTGCAAGACCAGATCACTGAGTCATTCATGAAATATGTGATGCTACATGTGTTACAGGAAAAACAAGACGAAACAAATGACTGTCTTCAGCCTGAACGAACCAAAAAGAAACTCAGGAATATCTCAACAAACTAAAGCAAAGTTCTAAAGATTATTAATCAGCCAATATCTGAATAATTGTGCAAGCTTTACATATTACCAAGAAGGAAAAAAAGATGAAAGAATGCTCCTCTATATCCATCAAGTGTGCAAAATAAGAAGGAAAAAAGACCAGAATTTAATGTCAGCTAGAATTTTATGAATTTTTTCTTGCTTCGGCGTACGTTATGTTTGAAATATTTTCTGAATTTTTCATCTTCAGATCTGTGCCCAACTTTGCGTGGGATCAAATTTATGATTGAGTGTAAAAAAAAAAGCAGTTTCCCTTGAGTGAGTTGCTCATTGAGCCACCATTTTATTTATAGATGATTTGTCATGAATCAGTTGAACTTTGTATCCCTGTGAGAGTCATTTTCTGCCAGCTTGTCTTGATTTTTTGCCTTCAGTTCCTCCTTAGTGAATTCCATAGACTTTAAGGCATTTCACACACAGTAGTCCCTTGGGTTGCAGTCTGGACTTTGCAGTGGCCTCAAAAATGATTTTTTTTTATGAATACAGCAGCCACATCCAGCCTTAGAGATAGGGTGAGGAGCTCGGACGTTTGGGAGGGACTCGGAGTGGAAAAGCTACTGGTAAAGACAAGCCCATTGTTTTTGCCCTCCCAATATATTTTGGTGTCCAAGTTCATCTATGTTTTATGAAAGTGAAGCAATAATATTACATTTTTCTTAAATGTAAAAATAAATATTGACCAAAAATGTAAAAATTTGTGTCATTTCTAAAGATTTGATACATACAGAAAACCCTGTATTGGTCAAACTATAAAAGAGGAATAAAGCCAAGTCAAAATGTGTCACAGTTATACAATTTCACTTTTAGAAAAATGTACAAGTTTTAGATGTAATTAATGTTTTAATTCTGAACAAACCGTTAAATCACCCCCATTTTTTTGACATTTCTTTCTTTTCTCTTTTGATCAGATTTATTTGGAACTTGTACAACGTCCTATTTTCTGACAGCTAAAATTTGAAAAGAAAATATAAAATGTTAAAAAGACATTTGACGTCAAACTTAAAATAGAAGTAGTCATGTTTTTGTCTAGTATCCTCCACCCCTCTCTCACACAATATCAGGGATAAACAACATGAAGATTCACATAAATGGACAACCATGCTGCTTGTCAGACGATCTGCATTCAGAAGTGTGCAGCCTTGAAAGTGTTTCTTTTAGGTTATTTTATTCTTAGTTGGGTTCAGTTTCATCACGACTGAATTCTGTTTGATCAACAAACTCGTCTGTCTGTTTTCTCCCCAGTAAAACATCAAAGAATGAGTGTTTCCTGTGTGTCTTTGTGTCGCTTCTTACACGGTGCTAACCGAAGCTCTGCAGACACCTCGTACCACTGGTGATGACAGCAAAGAAATAAAAAAACAACAGTGGAATAAAAATTTAATTGGGGAGTTTTTAGTAAGCTGTTATGACATTGAACCACAGAGCAAAAACACAGAGTCACAATAAAATGCTAAAAGTCTACATGGCAATGACATGTGGCTCCATAGGACAAAACAGTTTCCAATAAACTCAATGAACAACAAAGTTGATATTTGGGCAGGAAAGACTATTTTTGGACAGTAGTTTGTCTCATGAAGATAACCCCCAATAGTTTTGATCATACACAAAACTTCCTTAGCAAGGTAATGGCTATTTATTTTAATAGTATTGGGGTTCAGAATGGGTGGCAGCCTATCCATGAACAGGCACACCTGCATATCTGCATATCTTGACTTTGAAGCAGGATTGGAAACTGTGACACCTTACCTTGGCTACAGCCTCATTACAGAGTACTACTACTGTGGCATGAACTTCTTGTGTGTACTTTCTACTGTAAGAGAAGAAGTACCCAATTATACATTTAGAGCAGGGGTCATCAACTAAAAACCTTTGAGGGCCACATTCATTTTCCCAGGAGTTTTTGCGGGCCGGGTGGGGGTGGGGCAGAGAGCTGATGATGTTTTAACTGTCTGAAATATAAATGTAACTCCGTTTTCTTCTTAATGTGTTAACCTGGAAAGGCTGAAAAAGAAAGGTCATAACCATTATAACTTCAGTAATGGGCTCTGTGCACGCAGCTACGTGACGTAATCTCCGGTAGAAGGTCAGGATGGACGTAAACTTCCGGTAGCCGCTGGAAGCACATACTGCGCTTGCTAGTTTCCTTTCGGGAGCGTGTAAATCTTTCTTTTTTTTGCAAATCTTTCTTCTTTTTTTGTGCGTGGCCTTCTATGTCGAGCTTTTATGTGTTCATGTCCTAAACATGACATGTACACTGACAAAATTTGCGTTTCAATAACAAACTGATAGCAGGTCTAACCACCACTGCTGTGTGCCATTCTGTACATTATCAACAAGAGCAACTTCCCACCTCCCATCTTTAGCACGGAGACCGGAAGTCTCGTACCATCCTCACGCCAAACACGGAACTGATGCGTGCACAGAGGCTATTTCCTATCAGACACTGTAGTCTAGTGGTTAGTGACACTGACTTCAGAGCAAGGGGGTCTGGGTTCGATCCCTGGCCCTGACCAAATTTTCATTATGTGTTTAAACGTTACTGATAAAGGACAGGGCATGGCCACATCCACAATTACTCAGTCAGAAATAAACACAAACTCAGGGAAACACATGGTTCAGGTAAATAAACAGAACGTTGGTAGACACGTGGTTGTGGGCCGATTTTAGTCAGGGAAACACATGGCTCAGATAAATAAACAGTCGGGAAACACGTGGCGGGCCGGATTTGGCCCACGGGCCGCCAGCTGACGATCCCTGCTTTAGGGGTACAAAGTTTTGTCACTGGAGTGGTACCCTCAACGGTATACCCCAAAGCAATACCTCTGCACACCTTTGCGGTGTTATACTATTGTCATACCCTTAACTAAGGGGACCTTCTGGTACCCTTGTACTCTGTGCTTTTTAGGGGTCAATCTTGAAACCATGGTTGCAACCCATTTTATTAGATTAGTAGGACAAAGAGAGACACCTAAATGGCCCAAAACCAGCATCTATCAGATCGCCACCTATAAACTATACATTGGCTGTTCTAGTCAGCCATTTATTATCAGAACATCCTGGTTCCCCAACATCCCCACGTTGTACGTCTGTGCAATGACAATAAAACAATCTTGAATCTGACATGTTTATCAAGATGGCACTTGAGACAAAAGAACATCAAGTATATGATATTTTTATTTACACATTATATACTGTAGATTTGAACCCTCAACCTTCCAAACTAAAGGCATAAGACACTACCACCAAGCTTTCTACATACGTTTTTGTTCAACGTTTCCTGAGCATACAGATTTTTCAAAATAGATATTTTAGGATGTTGGAGTGAATGGATAAAAGTGTCAGGGGTACATTCATGGGTGTACGTAAAAAGGTGTTCTGCTGAAGTATAAAGTGAGGGGGGAAAACAAAATAAGAGGTTTTCCAAATTTGCATGTGTCTTGTGGGTGCTTGAAATCCTTGAGCATGCTTGAATATTTTGGGGTATTCAAAGGTGCTTGATCTAATTAAAGGACCTAAAACTAAGTAACTGAAATTGGTCGCAGCAGACCAACATTTACTTTTATGAGACAAGGAAGTAAAGGAATAGGTTTGAGCATATACATATGTACTATTTATATGCTGTATGTGTCAAAGTGCTGGAACATTTGGAAAACTAACCTTGAAAAGTGCTTGAATTGGAGTGGAGTGGAGAAGAAGTGGAGTTTAGCCCAAAAATCTTAAATTTTATTTGGAACCCAAAAATGGAGGTCTAAACATTGTTATTCACAGAAACCATGAAAAGTACTAATACTGGGATTAAGATTAGTTCAACAAATACTAAATAAGGCCAAATGAATTTTAGTTCAGAATAAATTAAATGCAAGTAAAGAAAACTTTCTCAAACAAGACTTTAGAAAATGTCAAGGGCACCTTGTCAAGATGTCCAGACTTCACAGCAATCAAGCTGCAACTCCAGTCCGTTTGACCTTTTGGGTACCCTTTATCCATTAATTGATAGAGTGCTCTTGAGCATAATCAAACTGAATTATCATCCTACTTCCTGCAATTCGATTAGGTATCACACCCCACCTTCTTCATGCATGTTGGTGTTCTGTTATAAATATGAAGTAGATATAAATAAATAATTCCCCGCGTCTTAGCATAAAGTAAAATTCTGTTTACAAAAATTGTTCTGCAGCATCAGTAGGATGCGAGTTCTGCCGCCGCCGCTAATGGTAATGATGATTACAATAATGAGAAATGAGCAGAGCTGGAAGTAAAAATTACCCCAAATAGCCCTGTTTACTTTATTTAGTAAACCATTATGTTAAGGCCAAATCCTTATCGCAGCAGTGTTTCAAGAACTGATGAGGGATTTTCATGATGAATAAGGTCAGTCATTTCCACATTTCTACTCTTACCCTCTACTTTGTTTATTTTTTTTTCAAAGAAAAGGCATTTGGTCTTATTCTGTTTACAGAATGCATGAAAAACAATTTTCTGGGAACAGCACATTAAATTAATGTTTTGCACGGCAAAATAATTGAACATACCGTTGATGTTTGGGAAATTGGAAAAACATCCCGTTTGACTTGCGTGTCGTTTGTGGCTTCGGAGAAAACCGAGCTTACAAATTCGTGGAAACATATTTCAGAAAGCCTTTTCGGAAGCAGTTGTGGAGGAAAAGGAGACCTTGAGGTTGCTAATCGTTGATGCTTTTGAGCACTCTTTGGAGGCTTTTATTCTAATTCATTTGTAAAGGCACAAACAAGACACTGTAAATAGTAATTTATAGAGAATTGCATTTCTTCATAACTACATAATAAAAGAAGCTTGTATATTACCTTTTCTTTTCTCTAAACAGGCAGCAACATCACACACACACACATCTATATATACAGGAATAACAAATACAAATCAACATCTGAAACGGTTTTACCCAAGTTCTGTGAAACTGCTGCTGAGAAGACCTGTGAGCTTTTGGCAACTCTTAAGACATTGACTTTACACTAACCCCTGACATTTATCTGCAAGCGTGACTCACAGCAAACACTTCCACACACATAGTCAGTAGTCACTTGAGAAAAAGCCACACACTCTCTCTCTCTCTCTCTCGCTTGGTCTTTTAAAAGCCTAGTGGTCTAATACGAGCTGTCAGCTCTGCCACATTGTTTTGACTTGTTAAGGATGGCGCTGGAGGGTGGAGGCGTGCTGTGAGTGCGTGTGTTGTCCTTTATGTGCAAAAGATTGCATGTTTACATTTGATTATGCTTGTGTCTGTGTTTGTCTGTCGGGAAGTGGCATGAACCTACGATGCAGCATTTGGTGTGTTTAACACGTCTTTTCGTGGCTGGAGTGTGTGAGACTATAGATATGTTCCTTTGTGTTTTAAATGTGTTGACATGGTCTCTTCATTGATAGATTACAGATATGGTTGAGATTTCTGGCGTAGCTCTTAAGTAGGGCTGTACAATGATTTAAATTTTCCTTTTTAACCCCCATCCCCCCCATAAAAAGTCACAAAAATAGCATAATCAGCTAGAAAAGTGTTATTGTTAAAGCTATTTTGTCACATTTTGGTTTGTAAGCATGCTTTTATTGTCGTTCCTTCTAATTGCTGCACACCTCCTCCCCTTCTGAAGGCTTACAATTACGACCCACACATGCTCTTTAAAGCCACATCCACCGATGATTTTCCATATGGTTCTATTTCGGAACATCAAAACTTTTTATGCTCTTAGCTTGCACCTCTGAGCTTTCTTTATCAGAGCAGTCTGTTTTCCTCAAATGAATCATTTATCAAGTAAAACATAAATGGTTCATGTCTAATTTAGGTGTGCACAATATGGAAATGATATATCATGATTTTTTTATTGCAGTGAAATCACGATTACACTTTTATCACAATTATTTAAGTTCTTTTTACTATTTTGCGAGTTATTGAACAACACAACCAAACTTCTCCTATGTTTAAACATAACCCTAAAAATGTTAAATAAAATAATTAGCTGCCTAATGCTAGTAGCTGCTAGTAATGGTAACATTTTGCAAACAATTACAAAATTAGAGATAATAAAAAAATAGTTAATATTGCTTAAAATGTGTTTACTTAATTATTAATTCATGCTATCACCAGGCAGGAAGTGAGCAGGTATAGTGTGTGTCACATCCAAAGCAGTCTGGACTGAAACGGTCCTCAAACAAAATCAACTCTCAGTCCTAAATTAGGCCTAATTTAGCCCAGTGATTTTAAAATCTCTCTGCTTTGTTAGATCATCAGGAAATCTGTCTCAATCTAATATCATCAGATTGACAACATCTACTTTGAATGTTACAAAAAATGCATTTAGCTTCATCCTAAACAGGCGTATGTAGCTTATAATAATCTATATTGACTCTAGAAATGGTGATAAAGTAATTTTTGTCTCTTGACCTTATTTTATACAAGTTTAATCCCCAATATACAGCATAACCCAGTCACCTACTGATACAAAGTAAAAGGCAGATAGAATCATGACCACAACATTGCCAATATGTAATTTAACAAAGAGTCTTGTCAACAATTGTGTTTTTTATTGTCAAAGCTACTTTTGTTATTTCCATGCAACATTTATGGCTAAATATGCAATTGGCGGCCATTTTTATTAGGTTTCTCAAGCAACCCCTTATTAAACTTATCTTGTTTAAAAAATGTCTTATAATGCACCAGTTTTCAGAACCCGTTTTTTTATTTTTTTAAAGGTTTTAGATCATACCATTGGTTTTGTTCTATTACCTCTTGTATTCTTAATCTATTTGTATTTTAGTTCAGTTTGTAAATAATTAAAGATAAAATATATACAAACATATAGAGAAATACTCCATTTAAACTCAGTCCAGCTATATTTATTAGGTGTTTTTTCCCCTTTAATCATTGATTCATGATCAGATAAATTAATGCAGAGGGGATAGAAAACCCTCAGGTGAGGTATGCATAAGTCTTTTGTGCTCCATTTGAACAAGTTTACTCAAATAAAATGCCAAGGTTAAAGCAGTTAGCACAAGTGGAAGTTGTATTTAACCACAGGCAAATACAAAACAAGTACTTTGCATCACTATAATTACTAACATGACATGATACGTGCTGCAGCAACTCCTACAGCAGAGGGTTCCATAGTCCTAATGTGCACCTTTTCTAGGGATCAGAGGGTGCATCTCATGTGCGTGAGTGGGAGAGGTGAGAAGGTGGTACAGACAGTGAGAAAATACTTGTGAAAAAGAAAAGGTGGTAAAAATATGTACATGGAAAGCGCTCAGTCAGGCAGGCTCCCTCGCCTGAACAGCTAGCTTCCATTTGCCCGTAAGCGGAGCGCTTTACCACAAAAATGCTCTGGTGAAAGTTTGCAGGGCGCGCCAATTACAAAGGTAGAAAGCTCCGGTTGTCCTGGGCAGCCCCCAGGTCTGAATATATTTGGTAGCATTGAGGTGAAGCAAAAGGTTCACTGTGTAAAAGCATGCATGTTGAGTAAAAACCCTTCCTGGGATAAGCAATGCTCTAAAAGCTGCTGTGAAATTGAGGTCAAGACAAGAAAGAAACACCTGGGTGCTGAAAAAAAAACAATATAGGAAGCAATTCAGATTTTCTTTTCCACTATAGAATTCAAGTCCTTGCCTTCTTCTGTCACTCTTTTAGTGCATTCGTATGCTTTCTCTTTGGTACTCTTATCAAAGATGTGGCGCCCTTTGCAATCTCAGTGGCCATCTGTGACGTCCACAATGCTCAAAGCAAAGCATTGGTGGCTCTCTGGGTGTGAAGTGTTTCAGCAAGCTAGCCTGTGTGTGTGTCTTAGTGTGTATCCATGTAAAATGTCTTTTTTCTCCCTCAAACCTCCAGAGGAATGCTATCTTCCTTCCAGTCAATTGAGAAAGTTTTCATGTCTAGCACCCTGCTCTGCTGCAGGCTTTATGCATGTATGTTGGAGGCTAAGAAAGAAAGAGCCTGAATGTTGGAAGTTTATATGCATTTTTGTGTTTATGACACTATGATGTCCGTAGAGCATAAACAAATGGGAAAATCATCCAACTGTAAGATTTTCCTGTGCAGTTAATATATGAAATAGTCCCATTAGGATGGTAACATGAATCCTAATCCTTTTAAAGAGGGTCATTATATTAGTGTGTGTATGAGTTTATGAGTCCCTTTGATCAGTCTGCAGTGTGGCCATGGAGTATTTGAGTAAATAAAAAAGATTATCAGCCAATATTAGTTTTTCCTACCTTGATAGGAGATAAATTAAAGAAGGCATTGGTGCAGTTCCATCTGATTAAATAAATGAAATGGAACCAAATCAAACAGCTAACCAACCACCCGTCCAATCAACCAACCAACCACCAATCCAACCAACCGACCAACCAACCAACGAAACTAACCAACCATCTGTGGTTGGAGCAAGGAAGTAACAGATCCCAAAGCGTTCCCAGATAGATCAAAGAGGTTCTTCCCATTTTGATTTTGATGAGGAGTAGCAGTGATTTGACTCTGAGATTACTTGTGTCCAGGATCTCTGTCTTTCAGTAGCAAAACTAATCTTATGGCCGTAGGTGAGGGTTAGAGCCATTGAATATGATACTTCTCCAACAACTTCTTTTGTTAAAATATGAAGTGAAAATATCCCATTTATTTATAGGTGCCACCACATTGTACTTAAGTCCATTTTGGCTTCAACATTTAATTCCTAGCTTTTACACGTGCCTATAATCAAAACACAGACAGACCAGTAAATTAAGAGCTTTGTATTTCCTCTCAGCTACTTCTTTACCTCGACCATTACCACTGGCAAAGCCCCGATTGGTTGGTCCATTTCTTGTGATCAAGACACCATGATACTTGAACTCCTCCATGACTTACCTCCTGGAAGGAGCATTCCACCATTTATAGAACCTCAACAAGGTGAAAAGGTATGAGTATGTTGTTAACCATTTCCACACCCGTGATAAAATATACTGCTTTGAAAGTTATACTGAGTGGCATAAAAACACACATAACTTGGGTCGATTACATTAACAGGAGAATTGTAGCTGTTTCATATTTTAGCAATGGTTAGGATCATATAATTCACTTTGTACAGCAATAAATATTGTTTTCTCTATGACTCAAAATGCATTTTATGCTAAATTAAGTTAAGAGTTGTAATACTGTACACGTTTCTTTAAATATTACCTATCTTTTATTGACCCAATTACATTTATTATTGACTTTTTTGTGCCAAGAAGGGGTAAAACACAATAATGTGAATCCAAACTAAGCCAGACATAAGTGAGATAATTCCCCCGTTAAATACAAAAGTCAGGTGCTAACTGTTTCTTTTTAAGCCCTGATGTAAATGGGCTTTGGCTTTAAAGCGTGTGACTTTAACAGGCAGTTATTGTCAACAAAAGCAGGGGGGAAGTAACAATACCACCCTGAACAAACACATTGACTGTTTGCCTTGCCAAGGAGCTAACATGCCCAGTTAGTGGCTAGCTGTGAACACAGTGAAGCGTCTAGCAGCTAAAGTGCCAAAGAGATATTTATCTCAGTAGTTCGCAGCCCAAAATAAATGTTAATGGGCCTCTATAACTGTTGGGTGGGAAATTAGAATCAGTTTGGTAACAAGGTCGCCACAGCAACCACTGCACATAGTTAAAAAAATATACACTTTGATGTGAAATACTTCTTATTATCCTAACAGGTACAAGACACGTGAAGGTTTCTATAGATTATAGATTGTATTGCTCTACACACAGATTATCTGCTTCCTGTTTATTATTTTCTACATTTTCCTTAAGAGTCATTACATTAAAGACGTTTTCCTGTTTAGTTGTCTAAATGTTTCATAGGGTTGCTTTGTAAGGGATGCTTAAACATTTAAAAGAATTTCATAAACACTCGTTTGAATGAGGCGTTTCAGTGATTTTAAAGGCTAATTGTTTTGGCTGCTTATTGTGCGTGTTTGTTTCCCTGAAACATTTCTAAAAGGCACTTTGTGGTAACACCGCTGGAGAGCAAAAAAAAAAAAAAAGAAAAAGGGGGTCGAAATGAATCCTTTGTGATTAGATCCAGGTGATTCACTGCCTGTGTGTGATCTTGTGAGTTTACTCAAATTGAAAACAGATAAGTAATCATATTACATGAATTAACACAGTTAATATGAATTATTGAGTTTCACTCCACTGAGGTATTAGCTCGATTCACCAGAAATGCTGTTTCAGCTGCTTTTCTTGGAGCGAGCCGTGCATCTGAGGCTAGGGTGCTGGTTGTACTCAGAGCAGGTGTTTCCACACAGGTGTGGTTTAATTAAGTTGATTATGTTAAGTGGTTAATTAAACAATCAATTATCCCATCATCCCTTCCTGTATGCCATTACGGACATCATCCTGCTCTCGGGCTCCGTCCAAATCTGGCAACTCGGCTTCCACTGATTCAAATGAGCGCAGCTGTCTCCAGGGTTGATGGATGAAGGGATTAAAGAAATGAAGAAAGGAAGAACTGAGGAGTATTTGTAAGAGGTTAGCTGCTATAAACACCTGGTTTGATCATTAAACAAAAATTATAGGTTTAGAAAACATAAAAATGTGTTATGGCTGCTTGATTTTAGAAATAAACATCAATCAACGTTAATGTTGAAATCATGATTATTTAACATGATGACTCACTGGCTTTGGAAACATTATCCAGAGTTCACATTTGAAGGAGACTGAAAGCACTGATTTACATCAACAGGTGGCAGACTTGAGCTGTTTAGTCATGATTAAAAGGACTTTTTATAAATCCCATCATAAAGATGTTGAGGCCTATTTAGATTACAGAAAAATGCCACTGCATTTTTTGAACAACATTTAGAGACTAGTTTTAAACACATGATGACACCAACAAATAAACCTATAAAATGACTGGTGATCAGCAGTCACATGGGCAGACAGTGCTGCTATAAAAGCAGAGAAGAGCCCAGGGAGAGAGTGTGCTGAGAAATTGAAATGCATGGAAACATATCACTAGACGTCATACCACAGAGCATGTGGGGGTCATAATTGATGCTTATTTGATGCATGTTGCACAACAAAGAGGGTGATTTCATTATAAATTGGAAAACAGTAACTCAGAGATCGACGGCTCTCAAGTTTTATTCGGAATAACACACACAGAACTCATCCAGACCCTGCATCAAAGGGTGTGTGTCTGGGAGCACGGACCGGGAGGGGCTCGCACTGGTCGATCCAGATGCCTCCTTCTCCTGGACACAGGTCCGCGCACAGCACCTCAGTCTGCTGGGCTGCACGTATTATTGGTGGGAATGCAGCTTTATTTCTGCACCCTTGGATCGAGTTATTGGTGGGGACAATTCAGTGATTGCTGGGTATTGGTGGGGACACGTCACCTCCTTTCTTTGCATGATTTTCTAGCATGTAGCTTAATCCTGGTGTGGTCCATGACAGAGTTATGCCAGGGCATGGTGCAGTAATGGTGGGATTGTCTTAGGGACTTGCTTTTAAAACAAATAGAGCAAAATGAAGGTGCAGAACATGTAGAAAACAGCAGGGAGAAACATGTTTGATGAGAACTAAAGACTAGCAGCATCCTGATTGGCTTCACACTGAAGACATTCTCTAAATTAGTTGAGATCCAGCCTCATTGCGTAGGTTGTAGTGATCTTACTTTAGTGTGGATTGGGGCTAAAGAGAAACCTCAACAAATTAGAACAACTTTGACAGTTTTTAACAAAATACAAAACTGTTTTGTGAACATTAACCTTTTTGACTTCTCTCCCATTATTCTTATTGTGTAACCAGAAAAACCCATAATAAAAGCAGACAATAAATAGCCCAAACTGTGCTTGGCATGATGATAGAATAATTAGACACCTCCTGCTGACACACACAGTGTGAGTCATGACTCAGTTTTGTGTGTTTGTGAGACTTAACCAGGTGAAACAAAATGACTCACTTCCAAATATTGACTGGGTAGAAGCCTTTTTTTTTTCGGATGGATGTCAACAGTTTTGTAATTGTTTTATTAAAACGAGTCATTTTTAGCTCTGTATTTTTATTCTCTTGGCCTTTTTTTTAAATAATCTCCTCCAACACACACATCACACCTCTCTTCCTCCTTGTTGTATCAGCTCTGTGGATAAAGTAGTCATGCAGACAGCTAATGTCAAACCACCAATTATGCAGTCAGTTACTTTTTATCCTTTTCAGCTCACTTGTTCTCCATCTTAAACATGCACAACACACACCTGCACAGAAACACACACAGGCTCTTTGGTTTATCAGAACCGCCAATGACCAGTGTTACGATATGGTAATTACCTGGAGATCTTTTGGCTGGCGCACGACCACGAACAGAGACGCTACCCAACATTTATGTTTCTCCTTTATGTTGGCCTTTTTCTCACTCGCACAACGTCTTTCCTTCCTTGCTCTCACTTTCTCTCCCTTCTTTTTAATACTGTTAGTGGAACCATCAGCCACAGTGGTGGCATTTACTGGGACTGATGCTCCTAACACACACACACACACTGATGCAAACACACACACACACACACACACACACACACACACACACACACACACACACACACACACACACACACACACACACACACACACACACACACACACACACACACACACACACACACACACACACATACAGTGTCTATCCGGGCAGGCTGCCCACTGCATGCTAAGCTAATGAGATTGGCATGGGGCCACTTTACCAATATCGGCAGCAACCTTCTTTTCATTCTGTCAAACACACACACACACACACACACACACACATAAGGAAACACACACAG
Source organism: Callopanchax toddi (assembly GCA_006937965.1). NCBI lineage: Eukaryota > Metazoa > Chordata > Actinopteri > Cyprinodontiformes > Nothobranchiidae > Callopanchax > Callopanchax toddi. Next base: position 951,353 of record SSNR01000138.1, on the reverse strand, counting down.
GAAGCTCAGACTCACTGAATAAAACAGACACAGGTGATCACCGAAGAGGAGATGCTCAACCAGGTGTGTGAAAGTTATGCTCAAAAATAGATTTTAGCAGTTAAATACAAGAACATGCATCGGGGGAGCACACTGGGCTGGTTGGAGGTTTGAAATTGAAGGAAGGAGTTTAGGGATGATGGATGGTAAGAACCTTGTGATGGATTAGCGACCCATCCAGGGTGATCCCACCTCCCGCCCAATGGCTGCTGGGATCAGCTCCAACCCACTCGTAACCCTGAACAGAAAATAAGAGTGGGTCATTTTATGGGGAGGTGTGTGTGTTATGTAATTGAAACTCTTGATAATTATGACTCTCAGAGCAAATTAACAAAGATTTAGGTTTGAATACATAGGTTTCTCTGTGCTGCTCACTTCATACTGGATAACAATCCTTGTAAAAAAAAAAGTCAACCAGAATGATCTGCAGGGTCTTGTCATGGTATTCAAGCAGGTATTAAAGAATGCATTGGATTCCCTATTGCAAGTGACAGAGGATGCACGTGCAAAGCTTTTTTGGTTCATCATCAGGGTCCTGTGTAGAGCAGGGGGTCAGCATATTCGTGATGTGAAGCCCATGAGCACCAGAAGGACTTGGTCATCAAGAATCTGAAGCAGGACTGGCTACCCTGGCCTCATGCCTATGCTATGACCCCATTATGTAATGGTGTGTTGGGACCCTAGCGTGTATGTATGCAGTCCAAGTGAGTCATGCCAAGATGGCACATGATCCTGGGCATACAGTACATGTTGAGATTGCCATGGGAATGGGCTGTGGATGTACAAATTACAGTGATGAATGCAAAGATTTCAGGGAAAACCATTGTATGTGAGTACACCGATTTAAGTTGTTTACCAGCAGGTTGCAGTCCAGTGAGATACTGTTGTTTTCTGTCATTGATATTTAATGGGTTGTTATCAATTTTAGGGGCATGTTATGGCTTCAGCATCTTTGCTAATAACTGTTTCTCATTTTAATCTGCACTTTTTAAAATACAGAAACATTTAGCTGTAAGTAACAGGATTTTTATCACGTGGTAAAACTAAGTTTTGCTTGACACGTCCGCGTTTCCGGAATGAAAACAGCATCTCAGAGGGATTTCAGACACAGTGCCGATGCCGGAGCTTTCCGTGCACAAACAAAAGCCGAAAGTGGGTAGAAATCTCTTTGAATTTGCTTCATTGTGCATGAAAGCACGGGCATGAAAGTTTCAAGATGTGGCGTCCCTAAAACTATCAATTTTTAATCTTAAATGATGCGCTTGTCATAGATACAAAGTGCATTCGAGCTGAGAACAAGAAAAACTGCGACTTTTGGTGAAGCTCAAAGGATTCATATCTATGCATATACTCTCTTTATCCTGTGAGAACCGCTTTCGGTTAAGCACACAAACAGCTACAGACTTTTCATTATGTGTGAGGACTCCATCTATATGTAGACTGTGGCATGCCCATTGGTCATCCTTGGTTTAGCTCCAGTGTCATCTCTAAAGCCAAATGAAACGTTGAAATCCTCCAAGGTTTGACCAAAAAACCAGCAACTGCTCAAGTAAAAAAACCATTAAAGAGGAATCTGAAAGAAATGACAAGCAAGTCAAAATAAAAGCCACACATGGTTTGTGTGGGTTTTTTTTTTGCTTTAATAACAGAGTTTTTGTTACTCTCTTCATGTGTTTAATTGTCAGATTCATTAAGGGTTTATGCCACTTTCTATTGAGTCTGTCTATCGTCCTTCAGTCCAACAATGCCTCCAGCCAGGTTATTCTTCCAGTCGTTCGCCACACTCAAAGAAAGAATTAGTTTACCAAGAATCTAACAAAAAGTAGAACAAATAAAAGACTGGTAAAAGAAAGTTTCATAAGGAACTCTGATGGTGCGTAACATCCAACATTGCCATTGCCGGTCTTGTCGTGTTGTTATTGATACGTTACAGATAAATTAATTAGTTCTAATTACAACTTGGCCAAACACAGGAGACAATCACCCATTGTTTTATCTGACCCCGGCGGCCTGCGGGTCAGAAACAGCCCACGACCTGCATGTCTTTGGCCCACCAGCCCTTATACGGACTTTTTGTTTGCTTTGTTTTGCATGAGTGTGTGTGTGTGTAGGCGTGCATGCCCCCCTAAACAATAACTTTTTACCATCATTAGATGGTTGGATGCTGGTGCCAGGGTTTGAGCCTGGGTCTCCCAGGTGATGGGTGGCTCTCTCTACCTCTAGGCTACGGTCTCCTTTAAGGTACAAATGCCATTTTAATGTAAGTTCATAGAACACATTGAGAACAGGATTAGATTACATTTATATTTCAAATATGACAAACAGTAGCAAAATGATTGTATCTAATCAGCTCTCTACTTTTAAAATCTCGTTCTTTGTGCATGACGAGCTGTGGTTGTGTAATAAAATTCACTGCGAATCAACGCAGAGTCTCCACAGAGTGCCATGTGGCCCATCCCGGTTCGTAATTGAATACCCCTGCTGTAGGTAAATAAAAAAGTCTCAGTGTTTAAGATTATATATATCTATTGTTTTTCATTTGCCAATAATAAATAATCCATTCATCTCAATTCCTCAAATAATCGGAGCTAATAACCGTTCTTGAGTTACTGTTCAGTTACATTAACGTGTAAATAGTCTGTGACCTTTCAGGGCCCACTCCATAAACCCTTGAGCTGCAGCCTTGTGTGAGCGTCCCTCTTGTTCTAGACTGAGACAAACCACACGTATCGCTGCTGTTTGAGTGGGGAAAAAAATACGTCGAGTTCAAATGTTGACTCTGAAAATACAGGAGATGGTCTCTGGTGCGTCACAGATCTGCTTTCCCTTCACTGATTTTAAATTAAACTACCCCTCTTTTCACCGTCTGTCTTCCACTTTCACCTTCCTCCTTCTTTTACCTCAAACTGAACATGTTTCCTCTCCTTTACGTCTTTCCTCTTTCCTAATTGTTCCACTCCTTACCTTTCCTTTTCTTTTCTCTTATTTATTTCTTTGGTCTTTACATCTCGTAGATCCTTCCCCCTTTTTTTCTTTTACTTTGACAACCCAGCTGTCTGCCTGTTGCTACGGTTACAAGACAGAATGGGTGGTATAGGGAGAAAAATGAGTAAGGAAGACGGAGACTTTAAAGGGATAGTTCAGAGTTTTTGGATTTGGAGAATCAGGATAGAAGTACCTATGGGTCAGACAAGCTAGCTGCTACATAAACATATGCTGATCTAAAATAACTATTTGCTGAGGTGTAAAGGTCAAAACATGGAAACTAAAGTGCATATTTATAATTATCCAGGTTAGTCAGTGTCACACTGTCCCAGATAAGTTCTGTTTGAAGTCAGGGTGTCTAACGGTGTTATGTTAATGTGCTTTCCTGTGATGACAGTGTTGTGTAACTGTATGAGATTGTAGCTACAGAGATAACTAAGGACGTTACAGTCACTCTCTCAGGAAGAGATTTAGATTAAATACCATCAAAACCATGAAAGCTGCCATATTTTGGGTCCTTTGTTTCATTGTAAAGACGAAACATTTATTGGTGAGCCAGAGAATCAAACCGTTCTCATTACATCTCATGTCTTTTCCTTTTATATTGAAATAAAATAACTGAATGAATAAAAACTGATTGATTTCAATGCATGTGAATGTTTTGTTCTTTTAGGTTTGTCCTGACTAACGTTTTTACTTGCAAGAGCAAAGAAAGCGCAGGTGTATTAATGAGGGCTGCCTGCCATTTACAAGAAGTTCTACGTGTTGGCATTTTTACAGGGAAACCAGCATGAGTAGCTGCAGGAGTGGAATTAAGCTTTTGTTATAACGTCGGTTATTTTTCTACTCTTCCAAGTCACAATATCTGTCATAAAATAAATCTATTTTAACTGTGGAAAAACTAACCAAGGTTTTTTATGTTTTGTAGAAGTTTTTTTGAATACTTTTAGAGGGGGTTATTACAGGTTTAGTGGTGTTTATGACATTATTCAGCCTTGTTTGTGTGTTGCTTCTGTTTAATTTCATAACAACTTTATTTCTTGTGTATTTCGTCTTGTTTCTTGGACTTTTGGTAACTTCCTTTATTCACTTTTCATAACAAACAAGCATCTTGGATTTCATTGTTTATGTTCAGGTTGTAGATTGTTCATATGTCTAGGAGTTTTCCCAATTCCTGTTCGATTTCTAGTTTAATTCAGTTTAGTTTTGAACTATTAGCTTCAGCAGTGTTGTTAGGTTGTTAGAGAGAAATAAATCAGTCCTCTCAGTCCTGCATTTAGGTTCTTTTCTCACTTTGGATTGTAATATCTTAATAAAACAAATCGCCACATACAGTATATGTATGAGATAATAATGATTCTAAATGAAGGGGAATGGAAGATGACCTCTAACATATATCAGAGTGTTTAATTTCTCAGAAACTTCTTTGCCAAATCGTAAAAACACCTAAACTGACATCTACATTGAGTTCAACTTTGACATTGCTGCTGTAGCTTTCCCTATAATCCATCTGTACTCACTCTGGAGGGTCTGAGGTAAAACATAATTTCCCTACAGTGATCAATACTGCCAAAGATTTCTTTGAGGTTGTAATGAGCTTCCCAAGGCTGAGGCTCCTGAGGTAACTGAATTTGATCCAGGCCTGCAAACTGTTCATGTTTTGTCTCTGCCTTCTACTCATTAGGCACATCAACATCATCATTTCAGCCCAGCTGTTGACAGGAATCACTTTTTATGAATTAATCATTCCCTGGAAACAATCAATTCTCAGTCTAGACGATGTCTGATTAATTGTAATTGGAGGCGGCCATGTTTTCCAGGTATGTGCTTTGACACAGATCCCAAACTCAAACAGCAGGAATTCCAGAAGGCGTTGAACTTAAGGTTGATGTGATGAATTTCAGCGTTGATTTATGCTAAAATAATAATAAATGTTGACATTTGATCCAAATTTGTACATAAAAAAATCATGACAAATTTAGTTATACGTTTTTATATATATATTTTGGTCTTCTTTATTAGTTGGCAGCAACTAAACAGATGAAAAAAGAGAGAGAGGTGATTGGATGAAAGCTAGGGCAACACATTTACAGGAAAGTTTTATTTTTATTGTTCTTAGATTAATTTAAGAAGTGTTTAAATGTCACGTTCATGTGGATACGTGTGTGTGTGTGTGTGTGTGTGTGTGTGTGTGTGTGTTGTCATCCTGCCAGAGCAGCTTTCACAGATTTGGGAACCTTCAGTGTTCTTTTATCAGGCATTCAGATATTTGCCAGGTTTGAGCGAGAGCGCCGAATCTGAAATCGGAGACAAAAAGAAATAGATTATGTGAAGCCTCAGTGTGTCCTAATTACACTTTTCAGTTTGGGGGGGAACGATTTTTCAGAAGCAGACCCAAATATCAGAGGATACTGGAAGTCTCTGTCCCACGTAGAGGAGCCAGAAAGACAACTAATATTTCTCTACATATTTCTGTGTAGAAAGGAGCCCTGTTGGAGGACTTGGGCTGTTTTGTTTAATCTTTTAACTACAACATCCATGTTTTTGGGAGCATCATGTGGACCTTGTATACCAAAATATAGCTATAAATACTTTATTTCCACCCTGAAAACAGTCAAAGACTAAATTTAAAGCTATAGATTATTTTGTTTGGCTACTTAGCAAGTCAAACTGTAAACATTAGTATTATTAGTATTTATACTTTATGAACACAATGTTGGTCAAATGGATTATAATGACAGAGGTGTGAGATTTTCCTTTGATCACAGCTCTGTCAGTCTGTGCCTTGTCACATGTGGGTGGTAGAAAGACATTTTTATCATGTAAAGGGTTATTTACAGGTTGCATATATATGCAGGAAAGGTGGATAACATTTGTGCTTTTTATGTTAGATGTCATCGAAGATACAGAGATCTTAGGTTTGTTTTAATGCGACATGACTTGTCTTCTTGTATTCTGAGGATAGTTTGCTTCTCATTTAAGGACCTTTCTCAACTGAAATTGAAAAGTGCAGAGTACCGAGCATTGATTCAATGAGCTGAGCTCTTCAGGAGTAGAAAACTATTTTTTCAGATACTAAACGTTCATATTTTGGACAAAGGAAGCCATGGGCGTAGATTTGGCATGGACGGAGGTGACGTGTCCCCATCACTAATTTGATCCAAGAGTGTTGCTGTGCGTGGAGTCCGTGGACGGACCTGCGTCCACCGACGTGAGCCCCTCGCAGCCCACCCCGAGCCGCTTATGCCGATGGCACCTGCTCTGGTTCTGGATCAGGACTGGCCATCGGGCATTTTCCCGGTTATGGTAACTTTTCGGATGTTCCGGACCGATACGCTTAAATCTTCACTTCCTGTTTCGGCTGACTACTTTGAACTCCACATTTTTCAGTTCAAATTGAGAAATCTCTCAAAGACAAAACATCTTTAATACAATAAAATATATTTATTCATTATTTAATTATAGATTTATTAACTAGACACATAAAAAAACTTTTGTCATTAACTGTAGAAAATATTGACCTTTTCTCAATTGTTAAAAACAATGTATATATAAATATTTATAGCTTGCAGTTCTGCAGTGTACAACCCATAGAGCTGAAGTTGAGTTTGTACGTTTCTCAGTAAGCTGTGTGACAGAACCAGTGGTGATTTTATAGCCATATAGGAAGGAGTCAGAGCTGAAAACCCAACACAGAGGAATTGCTTCTACGGCTGGTCCCAATAGAAAGCAGCTTATTGCCCCTACAGATGTGTTTAATGGCACCTGCTAGGTGAGATTGTGTGAAGCTCAGTGGATTTGTCGAGCGATGGAGCTGGAGGAAGTATGTGGGCTCAGCAGGTATGGGATGAGGGCAGAGTCCCTATGGGTGCCATGATTTTGTCCACTGATACTTTTATATGTTTTTCTCCTCAAATACTTTTTTCAGCAATTAACCACTTTAAAGAATAAATGGAAGGATTGTCTGTTCTTGGAGGTAAAAGGACAACTCAGAGGATTGATATTCTTTTATATGACTCTATATGTGCCTCCGACGATGAAGCTAAAGTGCAGTTGGATCACTTTACTGCAGACAGCTGAAGGATGCGTCCATCTACTTAGCAGACTTTGAAGAAGGGCTAAAAGTGCCCCTTCTCATCCGGACTAAAAAGTTTTAGAGTGGTTGAAGGAGATAGTTTGTCTTGTTAAAAGTGCATTAGACTTTGATATCTTGCTAAATGTTTTGGAGGTTTCTCTTAACGGCATTGGGATCAGACATACTATTTGAGCAACAGCATGCTGGTGGATTGGTGATTAAGAGTGAGTTTAAGGGGGGCATTAATATAAATTTGCTGTGTTAAATTTGGTATTCTTAATGAAAATACTAGATTTTCCTTATTTTAGAAGCATCACCTGACATGTAAAGCCACAGTTCAACATCCTGTGAGAGTAAAACACGAGGAAATGCTACACAGATTAAATAAAGAAATGATTTGCATCCACTACTAGATTTAGCCAGAAATGGAAGGAAAAAAAACCCAGAAATCACAGAAGTAGGCCAAGCATTCCTTGGTTCTGCACGGCCCCACCATTAATCACTGCAGGGACACAATAAACACAACACTGGCTTTGGGGCTGTTTATCTTGCCTTGAGTTTTTAATTTTGCTTACACTTGCCCTTTATGTCACTTATCATCAGACAGGAAAGTTTCATATTAAAAAAAAACAAACACACCATTAATACCAGCAGAGCATTATTAGTTTAATTAGGTTGTTCCCACAATAATCCTAATCATTTGATTGGTTGCACATAGCCCAGTCTTTGTGTCAGTATTGCCAAGTTTGTTACTGAAGTGTTTTATTGATCCGTTCTGGCAGAATAAAAGGAGCTTCTTTGCTATTAATCTTGGAACCATGGAAATGTCAAATGGAGAATTTGTGCACGCAAAGAATTGCTGAATTTGGCTTCTTCAATCAAGCAGAGCTTTGACTTTGTGAATTTTTGCTCAAATAAATAAATAAAACTGGACATGTTTCTTCTTCCTTTTGAACGGTTTTGTCAGGCTTTAAACCTCCATCAGCAAAGCATTAAACAACAGAATGCAGTATTGATTTAATCAGAGCAAATGACCCACTGAGATCAGGTTGAGCAGGATTTAGTCATCCTGTTATGGAAAAAAATGTCCCGTGATATCGACAGCACTGTGTAGGGACACAAATCAGAAAGCAGGTTTTCTTTGGAGAACTAGAAGCAAAACAAAAACGAAGCAGGTTTTTCGCTGAAATGTCATCATTTAAAGTGCTCGTTCGATTGTTGTTTTGCATCCTATGAAAATAAGTTCAGCCAATTTTTGATGCTTAGTCTGTAATCAGCTTAAATTCAGCGTGTTTTTATGTCCTGATTTTAAATTCTTCCTAAGTTCAGTTATATTTTATTTTTATCGTATAAAAAAAGACAAATATGTTTCCAAAAAGATTTTTGTGGACAGATTTTTACTTCCTGTTTTATTTTGAAAGGTTTCCCTGCATCTATTCCAGTATGTTAGCTTTCTTTCCCTCACACCAGCTGTCTGGAACGGATTGTTGTACATTTAAACAACTTTTCCTCAACTATTAGGCACAAGATTGAATCCATTAACATTACAAACAGCATACATTTGCATATTAGACCTAATAAATATATAAATCTTCACTTTTGGATTGAAGCTTTATTGAATACTTTGAAGTAAACCTCTGGTATGTAGCTGATGAAACATGTATCTTGATACTCTGTCAATGACCTGACTCACTAAAGATATATTAGAATCTCGGGTCGGGCGATCAGTGATTCGATGTTGTTTTTTAGGAGCGACTTTTCCCCCCTTTATTTTGGGACAATGAATTAGCATCTTAATTAATAACAATGCTTTGTTAGAGCCAAAAGACACAGCCCACATAGAAAATACTAACTAATGCTGTTTTTAAATGTTACAAACTTCTCTCAAATGCAAGCAAAAGTTTTTTTTCCTCCATCTGCCTCCATAAGCAGCAGTGATTTATTTACTCAAAGTTATGACAGAAAGAAAGAACGGCAGCAGCCATATTCCAAACATACATAAATAATAACCATGGTGGTGGGGAGGGAAACAAACAGAGACTGGCTTTTTTCCAGTTTAACTGTGTTTACGGGTTGCTGCTGTCGGAATATTCAGCGAGTCAGAACACCGGTCCAGTGTTTATCTGTATGACAGATTTAGCTAAATATGAAAAAACAAAATCTAAAATAAGAATTTAAGATGACTCCTTCGAAGGAGCAGCAGCTGATAGCACTGTGTTAGCTTAGCATGCTCAGCTGATGGAGAGCATGTAGATGTTTGAGTCCTTTTCTGCCACCTATATGTCTGCACAAGTGACCCGTTTAAAGCCAAAGTAATACCAAATGGAAGACTTTGTGTTTTTGGCAACTATTACCTCCATTTTTGGACTTTGGAGTTCTATTTTGGCAAATCAGTCCATGTGTGTTTACATTGCTCCGCCCGCAAAAATGTCTAAATGTTACCTGAGCGAATAAATCGCCCATCGTCGATTTTTGGGCTGACGATTGAAAAAAGTTACACGTCAGTGTTTGATCAGAATATTGCGTGATTCAATATTAAGAGTCAGTGCTAAACAGTAAAATAAAGCAGGCAAATATCAGGAGTGGCAGCAGAAGAAGAGTTCTACGTCAGATTCATTCTTTATACTTTGGTTTTTCAAACCTGTTGTTAAGCAAATGCCTCAATAATTTATATATACTACTTGCAGACTTTATTGGACTTATTGCTACGATAAGGTCATAAACCAATCCGTTTATCCCCCAGATGCATCCTTACAGGACCTAATTACATCGTGTTTATTCATAATCTTTTATGAAGCAGTTACATCCCTTTATTTATACTAATCATGAAACCAGATTCCCTCTAATGAATTCAGGTCCAGAGAAAGTTGGTGTCTCTTTCTAGTTTAATTTCTCTTAGATTATTTTTTTGGTTTTTAAAAACATTAAAATCTGAGAGAAACTTATTTCAATCTTGTTTTCATGAAACTGTTTTTGAAATCCCAGAATCCTTTGATGATAATGTACTCTACAAAGGCTGACATTTTTACAACTTTCCTTTGAGAAACCGTTTCAAAGATTACACAAAAGCAACAAAAACATTTTCTTACCATCAATCATCCTCTAATTTCCTCCCTCCGTGTTAAAATCCTGCCAGTTTATGTGTTGTCCAATCTCCAAATTGCTTTGAGTTAATTTTTTTTTTATCATGGCGTGTTATTGTAGATTGGATTTGAGGTTTCAGACTGCATTTTGTATTTTTGTGTGTGTTTTCATAATAGGGATGTTTTCACAGCTCTAAAGCTGAAAAATAAAGAAATCCTAGAATGGACTCATGTTTCAAGGACATCCCAACACATTCTCACCTCACATTTGAAGTCAAATTATTAAAAACAGCAGATTAAATATGTGTTGATTTTGGAAATTTACATTTTTTTAAGAGTTTCTAAAAATCAGATATGCAACTATTAGCCAACAAGTTATATAAGAACCAAAACCTTAGAAAACAAATAAACAATATAAAAAAGAATAAACTTTCTTTGCTTTATATTTAGTTCTACCATGAAACCCGTTTTCACAGCTGGCCCACTTTTCTGTGAATTTTAAAAAGCTGCAGGCGCTGTAGGAACATGTATCATAAATTCATAATCTGATATGCTGCACTTTGCAAATGATACGCAACAACATGAATTAAAAAAATGCATTATGTGCTCAAATGCCAAACGGAGGCAGTGATAGAAGCAGGAAACAACAACAAAAAGATGAATCTGTTCGAAGACGAGTGATTATCTGAGAGTAACAACTCAATGTCCTGACCCATTCTGGTTGGTCTAAACTTTATTTGGTTCTCTTGGCCTTTAAGTTGTGTTTCTTTATTCTTCACCTTCAAAAAGAAGAAATGAAAGAGATAAAAGTCAGATTTCTACAATACCCTTCATTAGAGTGAATGGCACGGAGAGATTTACTTCACTTCATCCTGGATAAACCATATGATTTTACATCTGGATGTCATTGTGATGGAAACATCAACTGTCACATTGATTTTTGGGTGTTTTAATTCTCGCCCAATTTCCCTCATGGAAATGACCAGGACTATTTCAGTTAGGTGTAGGAATGTTTTTATTTATCCTAGAAATAAAAATTACCAGTCAAAAGTATTAAGAAGAAAACTTTTTACAGGTTTTTATTGTATATTTAGCCTTTTTACAGACTTTTTAAAATGTGCACACACTTGTGAAACTACAAAGTTCACAAAAGTTTCTCATTTGATCAAACAAAAGTCATAAAACATATAATAACTAGACAGAAGAATGTAGCATGGAAATTAAAGCCACAAAAGGAACAATCAGCCTCCTATTGATTGGCTGGATGAGGTATAAGCTTTAAGTCCCGCCTCCTCCATGTAAAACAATGACACAACAACAAAGAAACACCTGACATTACTTTATTCTAAGTTTTAATCATTGTTGATTTACACAGTTTTTATCGTCATGTTCAGTTATTAATTGATCTAAATATTTATGATATTTGATGATTCAGTAAACCATGTGGGAATGAGTGGGCGGGACTTTTAGGCCCCACATTTCTCTGGCTTCAAAAATACATCCCAAAAGGATGCAAGAATGGGACATTTTCTCTTGGCTCCTGTGAAACAGAATTACATGCAGTCGTTGGTGTATACACATTATTTTCCCATACATATTGTCGTGTTAAAAATCCTATTTTCAATAAACATAGGTTAATTTGTCCATCATGAAGGCTTACTGTATAGTTGAGTGTATTTATTTTGAAGTAGCTGAACACTCCAAGTTTTATGTCAAAAATTGACCAAAATTCTTAACTTTGTTTTAGGTGAAGCACTATTCCAGATAATCCAATGGCTGACTCGAAAACTAACCTAAAACCCTGGAGCAGCAGGATGTTTGTAGATGAGTAAAGTCAGGAACTACTGTTGCTCCAACTCCCTGTGCTCTATATCAGGGGATGTATAGTAATTAAGCCTGAATCTTGCAGTTGATCCTGTAATTGCCTCCTTAGTGAGCCTATTTAGTGGAAACTGCAGGTATAAAACTACAGGGGATGATGGAATGATAAGAAATGACACAGTGGTGATGCTGATGTTCAAGTTTATTCAACAATTTATGCAAAGAGACAAAACTAGAGGAAGGTAGAACATTATATCTGAAATAAACCTTTTTTTTAATAGGACACCTTGCAAACAGAGAAGAAAAATGAATGCTTTAGAAACACGGACAAGATTAGTGTCGAGTAAATCAGTTTGGCGGATTTAAGTCCACGTTTCTATGGCAACAGACTTACGGTGACTTACCTGCACGGAGGGGGAGAGTGGGAGGGAGAGACTCACGTACTTTTAGTGTGTGTGTTTGTGTGTGTCGGACCTCATTAGTCAGATTGGAGATGATGACACTCAGCAGAGACAAATCAATAGTAACTCCCTAAGACAGCAGCTGTCTCCCCGTTTCTCCTGCTCTAATTAATTCTTTATGCTCTTTGGTGGCTGCCAATCAGTGACGGCTTCACATACGCGCTTTATTCTCTTTTTGTCTGCGTATCGATACATATATGGAGGAGGATGATGAGCTCCTGGATGCGATCAATACCGAACACTCTAAACACAGAAATGACACTTTAATTGCTGATTTCACATACGTGGCTACTCGACTAAAACGTTCTATCTTATTCTCCCGCATCCTTTTATAAATGCTCAAGATCATTTTTACCCCCCAATAAGCCTCCACTTAGTCTCTCACTGCCTTAAATGACCTACTTTCTTGGAAAGCAGTTTTTAAAAATGATAATTTATTACTGAAAGAGAGGATTTGCTAATTTAATTCGCCTTCTGTCCTCACTCCTTGCTCTCAGCCTTCCTCCACAGAATGCTGTAGATGTGCAATGGTAGTATACTTCATTATTTTTTAACCTCCAAACTTTGTACACAACTTAGGAATAGAATAAAGGCAAATCCCGGTCCCCAAGTTGCTCTTTCAGATTCATTAGTTTAGGAAGTTCCATCTGCTGTTGAACCGACGCGAGTTCCACTTCTCTGTGTTCCCCGCGTTGAACGTCAACACAGCAATGTTCCGTATTGCGGCCTCATGTTGTGGTTATTGATACATTTTTCAAAGGGGGACGCTGTGAAGTAAAACAAGTGCATGACAGCACATCACTGTCATTTCTGGCCGTCTTTTGGCTTGGATTTCTGGCAGGGTTGCTTCACAGCAATCCAAGAGCAACGAAATGAAAAAAAAAGAAAAGAAAAGAAGGCAGAAAATTCCAAGAGCAGAGGCTTGAAGGAGAAGAGATGTAACTGGAGCACAGGATGTTTGTATAAGCAACAGTCAGTCAGAGCTGAACTGTTTTGAGGAGAAGCACATCATAACCGCAAGACAAGAAGGAACTTTTTGAGTTGGAGGACTGAATTTTGATGGAGATCAGTAGAATAACTGTGAGGAGACAGTTTAAAGATAGTAGAAATCCCCTTCCTGGGTCCCAGTGAGTAAATATCTCGAGGTAGTGTGACTGTTGGGGATATATCCAAAATGGCATTTGCAAGGGCGTTTCCAAAATGTCTTGAATTCTTTGCGATGATTCAGATTTTCATTTTTTTTTTGCATGTGTCCTCCTTTTCTCAATTTTTTCTCAATGTTGGCATGAGCTGGCGACCAAATTGTGAATCAAATGAGGGTGACTTGCAAACCAAATGAGACATAATTAGGTCACTTTGTGACAAAAGTTTTAACAAGAACATTTGCACAATTAGGTCACCATTTATGTGCCACACATAACCCAGCCAGAGATTGAACTTGTTGAAAAAGTTTTATACCTGCCAAATTAGTGTGACTCCGACTGAAAAACGGTATTTTCTTGCAGGTTTGCATCTCCAACTAGTTGCAGAAACTGGTCAAATACATACTGTCTGTAATAATGTCTTGCATGAGATGTTAAGCCTGGGTCCCACAGGCAACATCAGCGCTGCGTAGTGCCCGAGCTGTTATATTGAATAGAAACCATTGTAGTCAACTAGAGTTGTCCAACGAGGAGCGCCATGTCACATCCCAGACGCCCTGGTCCACGCCACTGCGCTAAAGATACGCAACAGTTCTTTTTCTGTGCCAAGACGCGACTGAGACACTTCAATGTGGAGTACTGTATGACACAGAAATTATGACAATACGCTGAATCGCAACTAGTACAGCAAACATAAACAACCGCAAATATATGGACGAGGAGTGTAGCATTTACGTAATTGAGCTTGTTGAAACAAACTATTCCAATAAATAGCTCACTTTTTAACCATTGTTGAATTAAAGGATAGTCCCACAAAACACAACAGTAGCTCTGACCACATACAGACCAAAAGATGCGCTTTATACTTGCTGTTCTCAGTTCCCGTGACTTATTGTGACTGTTGCGCAATTTTACAAACTACGTTCAACGGCGCTCCGCTTCAGGAGAGAGACCAAAAGACTCGACAAAGACTCTGCGCCACCGCGGCGTGTCGCTGACGTCTCCCGTGGGACCCAAAGAAAGCCCCCAAATCTTATTATTGACAAAAGCTTCCTTGAAGAAGTTGCATCAACAGCATCAATCAGTCCACATTTAAAACCCCTAAATTCATTAACAGAAATAGGAAATTATGCCACAATGTAAAAATATTTGATAGTTGACTGCAATAAATTGATTATATAAAATGCTAATTACAAAGCTAATTATATTAAAATGATGATACCAACGTTTTTCATGAATTTGTTTACTTCTAGGTTGGAATATTTTTTACATAAAAGAAAAATCCCCCCAAAATCATCAAGGTAATCTGAAATGCTGCTGTATGTCTGCAGTTTGAAGTCAAAAAGTTTACAACTGTGCCAGCAGCAGTGATTTTCCAACCATACACCTGAAACATTTGAAGTTGTTAAACAAATATCATGAGGTCAAGTCAGGGAGCTTTGGTCAGTTTGCCTTTAGAAATTTACCATTAACGTCTGCAGCTGGAAGGCTGGAAATAACTCCAGAAGAACAGCCGGGGATGTTTTGTCTCTGAAAAGGGTAATCACATTTAAAATGAAAATGCATTAAGGTGAAACGGCATTAAGCTGAAAGTAACAATGAAGTGTGGGATTATTTATAGCACTTACCAATAGTTTTGCAGGAGGGTATAAAAGCCCTTCAGAATTTTAAATGGCCTCAGTAAATCCATGTTTCTACACGTCACCAGGAGCATGAAATCCTGATGCATTCCATTTCATTTAAATACGTTTGTGCTCCAACAGAAAGACTGTTTTGTAAAATTGGTTTTCTCCAATGTGAAGATGGCTGTACGTTTGAGTCTTTGCTGCTTCTGAATTATGTTTTTCTTTTTCTATGTTGAGGAAACATAACAGACTGACATTATAAACAAACAGGAATCTTTTTAAATATATTTTCTGTCATAGCCATTACAATGTGTTGCATTGCTGCTATAGAAAAATGCAACACAGTCTCCCATTTAGCTTTCAAAGTACAAATCCTGCCTATACGCTGCAAGGAGCTAATTGGCAATCTGAATGCCAGCGGGTCACAAAGGTATGTTGCATTTATTTTGTTGATGAATTAAACTCACATTTCGTCCATGAGGCTCAGTCCAAACATCTTTTTTCCACCAAGCCAACATTTAAGGTTTTAACATTCTTGCAATGATTCCAGTCCTTGGATTTATTTTCCTTTTTTAACCAACTGTTGATGAACAGCAATATATTTTCTGTTTGTGACATTATAGAATCAACGTATGTTAACAGAGTATGGATAGGATTTCTTCTCACAGGATTATGACCCCACTACCCCCTCCATGACCCACACAGCATGTTAGAATATGGATCACTTTGCTAAATAGTTTTTTCCTGGTATTTTCTGCACACCAGAGAAGCCTTCCTGCTCCCTATACGACCCTACCACATTTACTCACATTTGCAAAAGACCCTGCAGTGGCATGAATCTCTTGGACTTCGTCAGCATGCAGCTACATGCTTGAATGTGTGATGATGGTGGCATGATTGGGTTGTACCCTGCATGAGCCTAATGCAGCCAGTCCAGCATCAAATTCTTCATGATCAAGCCACTCCAGTGCATTAAGGTCCAAAATCAGGGATGTACCACCAACACGCTTCGCTCAAGACCTTGATATGCACTCACCGCAGTGATAAGCCACCTTTTAGAGAGGTGTAAGAAGAATAGTCATGCTTAAAGGGGAGCCCACTGCATTCTTAGTACACACCAAGACCCTTCAAAGACCATCAATGGGGCGACCAGGCCTAGGGGTATGAGAGCCTTTCTCATAAGATGGGTTCAATCCCCTTCTTGGCCATGAGTTGAAGTATCTTTGTGCAAGATACTGAACCCCCAACTGCCCTTCAGGTCTCCCTTTCAAAGGAGATTCTTAATCTCAATGAGTCATTACATACTGAGATGCCTTAAGACTGTCTTGGAGTCATTTGTAAAAGGACCAAAGCCTCACAGCCACAGTTACACAACTTTAGCCACTCATTGAGTAACATTGCCATAATAATTGACATTGAAAGTCAGCCTTATGGCTCAAGGGTGTGAATGTAGCAATGTTGTCAATTGCAACGACATAATCATTTCCAAGGAGAACCAAAGGCTAGCTGCTTCTTTAATAAAGCAGTTTTTCTTTCATGAATGGATAATTGGTGAGTCTCATCCATCATGTTTTTGTAGAAATCGTGTGGGGAACACCTCCATCACACATGTTCTGCGTAGCGCTCCACGTCCACGGCGCTGAGATCCACTCCATACCTCATTCGGTTCTGTGATGCCAGCTTGATTGATGAAAGCTGCCATCCTTGCGGCACGCGGCTGGCTTGAATGGTGATTCATGAATGTCCAGGGGTAGCCTAAAGACAGATCATCTTTGGCCAGATTACAGAACTGTTTTGTTAAAGAGGCTTCACTGAAGTCTTTGTCCACAAAATTCCAACGTGAAGAATCGCCCAACATCTATGTATTTGTGTTTTTTTGTACACAACCAAACCTGCACAGTTCATACTCAACATCTGCCGTTACATAGAGCTCCCTATAGAGCCGCTTTTCTATTTTTCTCCCCGAGCCTCCGATTTCCTTGTAAATGTTTAATGCTTTACATCAGAGGTGTCTGGTGGTAATTCCTGTTTTAATCTAATGTTCACATCTGTTTTGGTTTATATTGATGCTCTAGTGGGAAGGCGCTAAAGTGATCTTCTTTAGATCCCTTTATTACGTTCCAACGCCTCTATTTGTGCTTGGAGAAAAGTTGGTGTAAATAAAGTGTCCTCTTTAATAACTCTCATTTAGAGTCAGTGGATGTTATCTGGAGAATTGAGACGCAGCATTTGGTTTGGTCTTAAAATGACCTCATCAGTCCCAGAGTAAAATCATGTGTTATTGGGAGCATTGGTGTTGTTATTTGTATTTTTGCTTTGTCACTGGTGTTGCTGTGATTTTATTTTATTTTTTAGTCTAGGTTCATTTCTAAGCTGTGGTTTAATAATTGAACAGTCACCTGCTGTAGCTTCTTTGGATGTTTGCAGCGGAGTCAGACGGTGTGTTTTCTCCCTGTATACCACCTCTTCCTCTCTGACTCCCTCACAACAACAAGACTCCCCTCTGTTCTCTTCCCTCAATCAGTCCCATTTGTTTACTGTTTTCTAAAAATTCTGTCTTTGTCTTTTCCTTTTATCTGTGCCCCCCCCCATCACTTCCCTTGTCTAACTCTTTGTTCTCCTTCTCTCACTGCTTATCTCTATCCCATCGTCCCCCTCCTGCCTCTGACTGACAGTGTTATAAATTGATTTTCAGCCCGGTGTGTTCTCTCTGTTTCTCTCTAGGCATTTCCCTTATTTAGCCTCAACCACTCCAGGGTATAGTCTAGACCGCGGGCCAACTGTCAGTCACTGGCAGCGTGGAGCAGTCTAATTCTTGGCTGACAAGTGCTCCTGACAGCAGGAACCAATGGGACATTTCAAACATGCTTACTCTCTCTTGCTGTCTCTCTCTATTGCATTTTTTTGCCTTTGCTATCTCTCTTTCTTTACTCATTCTTCCCCTGTCTGCCCCTGCCACTCCACTATTTATTCAGCCATCTCTTTTACCTCTTGGATTTTATATTGCTCTGTTATTCTAATTCCTCATTCACTACATTTTCTTTGATTAAAAAAAAAAACAGAACCATGAGACGATCAACAGATTCTGTAATGTTGTTTCTCTGGATATTTTTGTAAACTGATGTTTTGAACAACATGGTGTTTCCATCCAAGCGAGCATGTTGAAGACATAATAAAAAAAGAAACAAAAACTTGGCCAGTAGGTGGCAGCAACAATGGTAATAGTTAAAATACAGAAGAGAATAATATTTTTTGGTGATTCTCCTGAAAAAAAAAGTAGCTTTTTTTGAAGGGCTGTGCAAATTGTCCAGTTTTTATTTAAATTATGAAATCAGCTCAGAACAAAGTAATGAACAAAAATCAATTATTAATCAACTTTCCATAGCTTTGTACGTGTGTGCCTCTTTTGTCTTGTTTTCCAAAACAGTGCTCTTGTGTTTTGTGGCATTTTTTAAAAAGTTTGTAAGGAAACACAACAGAAGGATTGATTCTAGGATAAAAGTATTTTTAGTTTTAGTTTTAATCACCATTAAACTCTGCCACCTGCTGACTTTAATCAGCGTCTGCAGTCTCCTTAAAATGTGAACTCTGGATAGATCAGAACTCGTGTTTCACTGTAACTTAAATATTGACCAGAATATTCATAATTAGAGATTTCCTATAAGCCTTATGTTTTGGTTTTTACTCTAATACCATTGTATCTAAATAATTACTATTTTTAGCTTTTGACCAAAGTGTCATTACTCAACACAAACAAGTGTTAAAAGCAGCAGAAATATTGATGTGGTGTCTATGGAAAGCAATAGTCAACAGCACTAAACAGACCTCAACACCATCCTAAATCTAAAATATCCATTTGTTACGTACAGATGGCTACAATAAAATGGGTCCTTTTTATTTTTTATCCAGGAAAGCATTTATAAAAATCTCTGTATTCAGAAAAAACGCTGTTAGTTCTTAGATGACAGGAACAACTACAGCAAAAAACACAAGTTTTGCAAACTATGTGTTACTGTGGTCAGGGACACATTCACAGAGACATTTACAACTAACTGAAATGACCTTACACTGCATAACTCGTACACACTGCACAATGAAGTTTTACTGATGTTTGGATCAAAACGCTGATTCATTTTGTCTGCAGTGATCTGATTGGTCAGTTCACTCCTTTGGGACTTTGCTCCTGTCTTTATTCATTTGGGGGAGTCAAAGAGATGAAGTCTCCTTTTAAACAAAGCTGATTACAGAAGGAGAAACGGAGACACAGAAAGGGAAACAGAATAACAAAAACATATTATTCTCAGAGAATGACTTGTGTAGAATAAAGCAGTTATTTTAATATTTACAAGATATGAGCATGTGTAGTTTTAATTGAAAAACGGAGGAACGCATTTCATATTTTAAAGTAAATAAAAGGGAGATCCAGTCATTTATCTATCCGTCATTCATCCTCTTCCCCTCGTCAAAGGCAAGAGGTAACAGATCCAAGAGGGAACACTTGTCAGAACTTCCTATGAGATCCCAAGATTTTCCCTGGTCAGAGAGGACGTATAATCCCTCCAGCAAGTTCCGGTTCTGCCCCAGGGTCTCCTCCCACTGGGACGTGTCTGGATAACCTCCACAGGAAGGTGACCAGGAAGCGTCCGTGTCACATTGCACACTGAAAGTCACGGCTTGAAGACAACAGAACCAAACAGCATAAATTAAACCCTGTTGCTCTCAAACAGACATCCTACGTTTCTTGACCACGTTCGTGGCCACTCGTTAATCCGACACAGTAGGATGTGTTGCTTTCAGGAAAGAGATCAAGCGAACATGTTTCAGACGATGGTCCGTTTAATCAGATTCACCAAGCACATTTTCTTCTTTGTCTTGTCTTTAAGCTTTTTTATCCAGGGAGTTTTTTGCTGAGCATGCATCCAGTTAAACCCTGTTCCTCATTAGCACCAGTGCATGCACTCACACCTGGGAGCTACGCACTCCGGCTACAAATCTTTTACTGTTTGCAAATTAGCATCTGCATTTAAGTCAGATGAATTCTCACCCATAATTCATTTAGGGTCAAACACACCAAGTCTTGGACATTCTCATACAAATATGTTGGGCTTTTTAAGTGGTAAACACGTGGAA
Organism: Callopanchax toddi; assembly: GCA_006937965.1. Lineage (NCBI taxonomy): Eukaryota > Metazoa > Chordata > Actinopteri > Cyprinodontiformes > Nothobranchiidae > Callopanchax > Callopanchax toddi. The sequence goes on along the minus strand of SSNR01000138.1, from coordinate 930,992 downwards.
TCCAATAAAGAACCAATTTTATATCAAAAAATATTTAAAAATTAACCTTTTTGGATAATTGTTTCCATGTTTAGAATATATTTTAACCAAATCTTGATACGTTTGTCTTCTTATTCACCAGTTAGGGGTGCTCTGTCTCAGCTGTGGGTGTCTCCGTTTAAGTTCTGAATAAAGACAGGACTTAAAACGCTTTTATGTGTGTGGTTTGTTGGTAGCAGGTGGACGCTTTCCTCTGTGGTTGTGTTTGTTTTGGAGTGAAAGAGGAAAATGGGTGAGGGAGTTTTAAGAGTCGAGGACAAAGCAAATAGTGGAATAAGTGGAAGGTTTAAATGGACAGTGTGTTTAATAAACAGTGTGACTAATACAGGAGAATGTGTGTGTGTGTTTATCGGTGTGTATGTGTGTGAAACTCCATGTTCATGTGCCTGTTTTTGACCGTGTGTGTGAGTGTGTGTGTGTGTGTGTGAGTGTGTGTGTGTGTGTGTGTGTGTGTGTGTGTGTGTGTGTGTGTGTGTGTGTGTGTGTGTGTGTGTGTGTGTGTGTGTGTGTGTAGAGAGGCCGGCTGTCAGTTTCGGTCTGGTAGTCAGCATAATTAGAAGTCTCTCTCTTCTCCTCTTTTTCTTACTCCTCTCCTCTTTTCCAGCTCATCCCCCTTTCTTTCTTTCTTTCTTTCTTTCTTTCTTTCTTTCTTTCTTTCTTTCTTCCCTACGCTCTCACCTCTGTCCCTCTGAGCGAGGAGTCCTGAATCATCCTTTCATTCTTTGCACAATGATCGACGAGAGGGAAATTTGTCCTGTTCTCTCTGTTTATTCTGCTTTCAATCTCTGTCCTTCTGTCCCTGCTTTGCTCTTTATTCACTCTGCCCTGGATCCAAGCGTTCCTGTTTAATGAAGTTACTCTGTTTAGATAAAGACTCTCAAATCTAAAATTAGGGCTGTAGTGGAGTTCACCCTGCTTCCTTGGGTAGACTGTAAGCTACATATGCATAAGTGGGCCAGTCTTAATTTTTCTGCCATTATCCACCCAGCCGTTCATCCATTAGTTCATGGGAGCTGGTGCCTATTTCCAGTGGCCACTCATGCCTAGGGCAAATTTAGAATCACCAATTAACCTAACATGTTTTTTTGCCCATGAGACAAAACCAGAGTACCAAGAGGAAACCCACTCATGCATGAGAACATGCAAACTCCATACAGAAATGTCCAAGGCAACGTGCAATCTTCTCAGTGAAAGGCAACAGTGCAAACCAGCTGTGCAACCATGAGACCCCCTTTACAGATGGGCATGCTTCCATTAAAGATAGAAAAGCCCACAGTGGTAACATAAGTTATTTCAGCACAGTACACAGTACCAGTGCAATACATAACCTGTAATCAGTCAGTCTGCTTATTTAAAGTATAAAACACAATCACAGTGCTCTTTGGTGTCACCATACTGAACATGGACCACAGAAGACTAAAGGCCCATTCATCCTCCACGAGAAGCAAGAACTTCATACTCCCCGAACTCCTTCAACGATGTGTCATACAGGTGTGCATATCAGGTGTGTGAGTGTGGGGAGGGGAGGGTGTGTGTATGTGCAGATTAAAACGATCCATCCTCGCTGGTCCCGGACCAGCTCGGGTTGATCTAGACCTGTATGCCTCCTCAGGTTCATCGCACAAAGCAGCACAGCAGGCGCTGGAGAAAAGGTTACATCAACATACAACGTCAACCGCTACCCGCACTAACCACGAACATTCTCCCTTTCTGACCAATCACAGTAGTTGATCTCAGACGTCCTGCAGAAAAAAGTTCAGCTCAGCTGATGTGCACAAGAACAAGCCGAACTGGGTCTATGTGAACAAAATGACGTCATTTTTCTTTTTGTGGAGTATGAATTGGCCTTAAACAGAGTCGTCTTATGTGATTAGAAAGACAGTTGTTACAAACACGTTAAAGGTAAACGCTAGAAGACCATCTCAGAGGAGTTTGATGTTCTTGTGACTACAGTCTCGTAGATCATTCAGAAGTTCAAGGTCCAAAACAAGAGTTCTGTTAAAGAAAATCATAAAAAACTAATAATTTCATCAGTTTTAAGTTATTTCAGTGACCATTTCTTTAACAGAAGAGTACCAAATCCACTTATCCACATCTATATATTGACAGTACATACAATGAATTAAAAAAAGTCAAAACTTGGTTATTCCAAAACTCTAAATGCCATAAATAAAATCCCTCCATGATGATGCTACCCTGTCATTTGTAGACAGACCAGAGATGTTCACAGTGCTATTTAGGATGATTTACATAATTCCAAAACATCCTGATCACTAGATCTACATAGAAATCAGGACCCATGGCCTTGAGCTGTCTTACCTTTATTTATAACCAACATGGACATGTTTTTGTCCATTTACCCATCCAAACGTGTTGTCTTCTTTAAACATAAAGCTCTACTGGAACCAAGTTGAGCCTCTCTTTCTTGACTGGGCTGATATGACAGTTAGCCTATTTGTGTTTTATGCCATAGCTATCCTTCTTTCTGATCTTTTAATTGTTTATAAAATGGGCTGGTAGGACCACCAGTGGCAGAGTTGTATTGTAGGAACACACACTGGTATCCCTCAAAATAGCCCTGCGTGCCTCTCCCAGTATCTTTACATCTCATCTCTGATTGGTTGTGAAGGGATAGAGACATTAGCCCTTAATTGCAGCCCATACTGTCATTAGTCATTATATTTGTTGCTGTGATTGTCTTGGAATTGTCAGGCTAAACGAGGGCTGGAGAAGCACACAAACAAACAAACACACACATGTAGACACAGTTTTTTAGTTGGGGTTCTGTCTTGGATAATTGGTTTGAAAAGCATCCAGAGCGATTGCCCTGCTGTCCCCGTGGCCCTGGCTGCTGCGGTAAATAATGAGCCTCATGAACATGAATCGCAGGGGGATGATCCTCCTGATTTGAGCTCTGCACACAGAGGAGATCAATTAAGCCTGGAACTTAAAACGTACACTAAAAGCACTTATCAATTATACATGTTCATTTTAAAGTTAAAATAACACACAAAGGCATGGTGCTGCAGGGTATTCTGCAGCTTAGTTTGAAACTTTTTCTACCTCATTACTTAGTTTGGTCTCTATCAGTTGCAGTCATGGAAAACAGGGGGATTTGAAATCGGTATGGTTATGTAGGATGGACATTTGTTTACATTCCTGGGAAAGGAGTCGAGCACGATGCTATTTTCCAACCAGCTCAAATGGCTTCTCCTCCGTGAGCTCACTCCGCAGTCCGACCGCCCTGTTTGGTGGAAGAAGTGAAGAATTTCTTCACCAAGAGTCGATGAAGTGTTGCCCTCTGGAAAAACTTCCCTCCTGGACGTGGCAAAGTTTTCATCTAGCACCGGTGGTGTGCTGGAAAACAGAGGAATCATTGAGATCAAAGGGAGGAGATAATCATCCTGATGTGAAGCGTAAAGTCCAAGGAGATCAATTACATTTACATTTCACAATTTGGGTATTTAGCAGGCGCCACAGTCCAGAGAGACTTAGCAGCGAAATTGAATTTATCAGAACAAACAGCATCTTAAAGGAAGTCATGTTCATAGACACATATTTATAGCATACAGTGTCCACAGAAAGCACCATAGTCTGTTTATTTTAACCCATTATAAACAGTGTTCTGATTAATTGTCTACATATTCAGCATCGTCATATTTCCTTGGTATCAGCAGCTGTCTTTGCTTCCTTCCCCCGTCTGTCGCCGCACACCAAGCGCCATAATGAGCCTGCAGCTAATTAAGATCTAGAATATTTATCTTCTCCCTCCTTATAAATACAAAGAGTGTTCAAAGAGCTTCTTGTTGTGTCATCTGCCACTTTCTGGTGAACGTAAATCTCCTCAAACGCAACCGAGTGCTGTTCTCCTGTAACTGCTGATTCATGTTCGGAGACATTTCTGAGGACGACCTATCAGCGCTGTCGATTTTGACGTGTCAGCGGGGTAATTGATTGGCAAAAACAAAGAAATATCCAGCTTTTGATCTGGTGAAGGCACGTGGGGCGAAACGCTCGCTACGCTTATCGATTTTTCCTCTAAAGTCAGCTGGAAGACTTGCTCAGTGGCAGCAGAGTTTCCAGTCAGTCAGGGGACCTGGGTTCAAACATCCTGTGCTGTATGAGAGCGCCAAGAGCTGCTCTGGAAGCCATCCTGGCCTCTGCCCTCGCTGTGAGGGAGTGCAGTGTGGAAAGATTACAGATCTGGCAGCACCTCAAGCTTCAGATATCTGGAGCTGCACTGCAAGGAGTTCTGACAAATTCTTGTCTTGGCTGCAGTGATTGCATATGTGCTTCATTAATAAATAAACATATATAAGTATCAGAAACCGGGGCATCGAAATTAAACTAACCTACTTAGTGACGTTCATTATGATGTGTAGGAATTCATCTTCTAAGTTTGTGTTGTCTCTCTCCACCTCCAGGTTTCATCTACACCTGCGGGGGCACGCTAAAAGGCCGTAACGGCAGTATAGAATCGCCCGGCTTTCCCTACGGCTACCCCAATGGGGCAAACTGCACCTGGGTCATCGTCGGGGAGGAAGGAAGTAGAATCCAACTCATCTTCTTGTCGTTTGCCATCGAAGAAGAATACGACTTTCTGTCGTTGTATGATGGACACCCGCACCCTGCTAACTTCAGGACGAGGTAGGACAAATGAGTTTTTGAAAATATACATATACACTCACCTGCCACTTTATTAGGTACACCTGTTCACCAGGAGTCAATCGCATGGCAGCAACTCATTGGATTTAGGCATCTAGGTGTGGTAAAGATGACTCATGGAGCTCAAACTGAGTCAGAATGAAGAAGAAAGGGGATTAAAAAGCCTTTGCATGGCTGTCTGTGCCAGATGGACTGCCGATTTACTGGGATTTTCACTCACAACCATCTCCTGGGTTTACAGAGACTGGAGGAAGTGTGCAGTGAGGAGCAGTTGTTGGTGTCATATGTCAGAGGAGAATGATGCCGACTGGTTTTAGATGATAGAAGCAGCACAAATAGCCTCTGGTTCCAACCAAGGTCTACAGAGCAACATCTCTGTTGAACCTTGACTACAGCAGGAGAAGACCACACCAGGTGCCTCTCCTGTTAGCTAAGAACAGGAAACTCAGGCTACAATTCACGCAGGATCACCAGAACTAGACAGTATGACACGTGTTTCCTGGTCTGATGAGTCTCGATTTCAGCTGCAACCTTCAGATGGTCACAAACGTGACGAAATAAACAAATTAAAAAGTAAAACTAGTCAAATAGAATATAAATTGTGTGATTATATATACAAATACATTCACATACATATTCAGTAATCACACAAGTAGACAAAACATACATACGGCGCAACAAATCAGTATAAAGAGGAATTTGAGGGTAAATTGGCTATAACTTCATGACTAAATGATGATCTGTTAATAAAATCAAAAACAGTTAAAAGTGGGTAATACATGTTCATATACCAGGGCTCTAAACTGCTGAAAATAAGTAGTGGACCTCATTTAATCAAAGGTTCAGGCTGCTGCTGGTGTAATGGTGTGTGTGTGTGTGTGTGTGTGGGGGGGGGGGGTTATTTTTTTTGTCCCACTTTGGAATCTTTTAGCACCATGTCCATCATTTTCTGACCACATTGGACCCATCTACTGATGCTACTTCCAGCAAGATAATGGTCCATGTCAAAAGCTCAGATCATCACAAACTGGTCTCTAGAACACGACAATGAGTTCACTGAACTCCAGTGACCTCCACAGCCACCAGATGTTAGTCCAGTCCAGAATCTTTGGGATGTGATGGATATTCAGCTGACAGACCTTCAAAAACTGTTATTCTGAGGTGGTTCTGAAAACAAAAGGAGGTCCAATCTGTTACTATGAAAGGTGTATCTAATAAAGTGGCCAGTGAGGACATAAACATTTACCATAAACATTGTGGTATGTTTGGTGATAAAATGCTACAATAACTGAAGTCATTGGACATGTTTTGAGCACTGTGAGCCATCGTCATGTAAAGCTCCCTGCGATTAGCAGCTAATGATGCATAAAGCTGTAAACCTCAGTAAAACTCACACTTTCTCCTGAAATATTTCTGCGTAATGAGGTTACCGTCCAGTAGCTGATATTAAATCCTCTGATCACTGTCAGAATGCATTCTGCAGAGCCCTGATTACCAACGTCTGGATGATCACACTTTGATGCTGTGTTTCTCTCTGCCGTGTCATCTACACAAAATGACACAGCGACGTAATTAAAACATCTTTGTGGATGATCTCAGGCCATTTTTGCAAATAATCTTGCAGTCACTCATACCCGACAGATGTAAAACCATCCAGTTGCTGCTGTGCCGCTGTTTGATCCCTAATTGAGTTCAAATGATGGAAGTTCTAATACACACTCAGAAAAATAAATACCCTCTTTTCTTCTAGTGGTACAAAGTCTTGTCAACGGTAGTGTCCTCATATCCTCAACTGAGAATACCCTTGTAGTTTGGACTGTTTAGAGATCGGTTTTATATCTCTGTTGGCAGAACTGTACTCTAGATTGATGGTCCTTGAGGGCCACCATCCTGCAGGTTTTACGTTTCCTGCTCCAGCACACCTGAATCTGATGATTTAATCACCTTCTTAACACATTGACTTCTCCAAAAACCTGTTAATTACTCACTCCTATATAATCAGGTGTCGAAACAAGGAAACAAGAACAATTTGCAGGATGGTGTCCCTCAAGGACTAGAGTTGGTGACCCTCTGATTTTAAATAATCAGTACATACTTATACATTTTACTACTTGAGAACATAAATAGATCTTTTAGGCCCTCAAATGTGTACACAGAGTTAATTTGAGGTCCAGAATTCAACCCTAAAAAGTACATAAGTCAAAATGGTCTTCTTATATACCCTTATTTTTGACTGTGTAGAATTCTGGTTGAAGCAAAATGGACCTGCATGAGATCTTTTTTAGCTTACTTTTATTCTGAGAGAAATAAAATGCAATCTTGAATCTAATCTGATGACAAATCAATATGTCTTTGGTTTATCTGCCTGCTTTAAGTGAAGCTATCCATTAGTCTTTAATAGAAAATGTCAGGAAATACTATTTTTCCTTTCAGGAGTAAAATCCTCCAAATGATTCATTTGCATTCTGTTAATGTAAATCATAATGTAATTTAGCAAATCCTCTGGGAACCCTGCTGCTCTGGAATGTAATCAAACACAAACACTGCTAAAATGTATTGTATAAAGCATACATCCCATTAAAAAACATGAATTAAACCATAAAATCTGGATGATTTTCTTATAAACTGCCACAAAATTGTCTCTATGTAAAATGAGTCTTATTGGGGACACTTTATTAAAGTATAAATACTTTGTTTTACAGTCAACGTGCATCAGATCAAATTAATTCTGGCTTATTTTCTCCCAGTTTGTGCAGCAGGAATGACCTACAGTAACAGGGCGCTGTCCCAGTGCCCTGCTACACGGCCTGCTAGACTTACCCAGGGCCATGTCTAATTACTGAAATATTTTATTAAGCTCCTTTTATATGATGCACAGCAACCATTAATATCAGATTAAACTATTAGGAAGTCATTCCATTGTGATTTTTTTTCTAGTAATCAATTTAGCCTCATGGCATCTTTTCATATTCATGTTCCTTTAACCCTAAAATTAAAATGACTAAGTTGATTAAACTCATACATGTCTGAGCTTCCTTTTAAAGTGTTTAATTTGTCACAAAAACGGTCCTAATAATATTATTTATACTCTTCATTGCAATAGCAGTTTATTTCTACTTAAGGAATGTGTTTTTTCTGCTCATTCCCACAGTAGTGGTCATTGCTATTAGTAGTTTAATTATTCGTTGCATGAGGCATTCTGCAATATTTATATCAGCTGACTGAAAATAATGAGTTATAATTTTCAATCAACAAAATTGCAAGGCTTTAGCAAGAAGTGGCATTTATTAAAAAAAAGAAGAAGACAATAAAAGCTGTTCTCCCTCCCAGTGGAGCCTGAACATTACGACTAATTTAGTGTGAGTCTGCTATTGGAACAAAGACACAACTTGATCCAGTCACAACATGGCTTCACACCATGATGATTAACGGTTTTGTTTGATCCTTGTAAAAAAAAAAAAAGAAATGTTCTCTCTGTCTCGCTCAGAAGCCGTTATATGTGAAAGCAAGAAAAAATTAGCAACCAACTGTGAGTTAGACACTTAATTCCATTTCGGATTATGTGGATGTGAAAATACACGTGGAACTAATTCCTACAATCAAGTGTATCCAACCTGAAACCAAAGCAGGCTCCACACTAGATGTACTCCCCCCCCACCCTTTTTTTTTTTTGCCTTGAGAAAACAGAAATCACTACACGCTAGCTCTTGGTATTGGGGTGTAGAAAGCTCCATTTGGCTAACAAAGCGGAAAATACCGTGTTCTGTAGGAAATGTGAACACGTATAATTCTAGAGTGATAGTTCAGTAGTTTCTGTGGGAAGATTATGGATTATCATGACGTTCTAGACCAACATTAGAGGGGGGGGGGCAGCTGCTTTTGTAGAGGGGCTCATTCTGAAAAACAAAAACCTGCAAACATTGTCTTTAAGTTTTTCAAATTTTAGTGTATAATTACAGCAGAAAAGCAGATTTTTTAAGAAGAATTGATAAAGTTGGTGGTGTACAGTTCTGATGGAATAGGTCTCTAAGTCTAAATTCCTACCCATAATTCATCAACATGCGCTACATTGGTTGGCCAATGTATTTGGACGGGATGAAGCCAGTGAGACAGACATTTAAGGCGGCTGTAACAAACAGGACTGCCTGCTCCAAACACATTCTGTTATCTTATCTGGTGACCCTGAAAACATTCTCCTACTCAACAGAGTGAATGAAGCGACTGCTCAGCCCCCCCCCTTCTCTACGCTCTCTCACCCTAACTCGCCTCCCCCCCCTCTACTGGGAGTGAAGGTCGGTCAGCTGTGCCGTGTCCTTGCTGCTGGTGGAGATCCTGACCCACCCACCCTCCTTGATGTGTTTATCGGTTGTTGTGACTGTGTGTAAAATGCTACTCCCTCCCTCCATTTTGTTTACATTTTCTTCTGCTCTTATTTTTGTATTGAAGTTGTCCCAATATTTCTGCCCAAGACTTTAGTTCCTTACACAAGCCAATGTCCCACTTTATCTCATAATTTATTGAAGTCCTTACAGTCCCACTATATCTCATAATTTAAAATGTAGATCCCCTGAAGGTACCCCAAATCTTGCCCAAATATTGTATCTGGTACCCCCAAATCTCTGTTTTGTTTTTATTTTCAATGTATCTCATCATTTACAATGTACGTAGCTCCCCTGATGGTACCCCAAATCTTGCCCAAATATTGTATCTGGTACCCCCAAATCTCTGCTTTGGTTTGTTTTTTATTTTCAATGTATCTCATCATTTACATTGTACATAGATCCCCTGAAGGTACCCCAAATCTTGCCCAAATTTTGTATCTGGTACCCCCAAATCTCTGTTTTGTTTTTTATTTTCAATGTTTTCTCTGTTTTTTTTTTTTGTTTATATTGTCAAGCGCTTTGTGATGTATATCTGTGAAAGGCGCTATATAAATAAACTTTACTTACTTACTTACTTACTTGGCCGTTAGAGTCAAAATCTTTACCGTTGGCCAAGTTCATATCGTTTTTACCGTATACCGTTTATACCGCCCACTCCTAGCGTAGCTTACAAAAGGAGAATCTAGAAATGACAAGTCCAAAGGTCAAGTTCAACTCAAAGAGGTATTTATTTGGGGCAGTAACCGTTATAATATGACAAATTTGTAATTTTATTTAACACTTCATTTTACTATCTTGGCAGCAAATCTGTCAAGGACCAGTGATTATCTACATTCACACATCTTGACATGGATGTTTCTTCATGATAAAGAAGTAACATTTACATTTATTGTGTATTTTTTATGTCCAGGATATGAAATAACTACACACCACAGTGAAACCATAAGACTGTTCTAAACACTGAACGCTTTAGTCCAACTTGCTGACTTTATCGTGTCACTTTGCATCTGACATTTAGCTCAGTAACTGTCCTGCCTTCATAGCTAGATTACATTTTACCGAACGCCAAAAGTTTGCACAACAATTTATGCTGCCAAGAAATAAGTAGACGGAGAAAAGCTTTGTGTATTTTGCGTTGAGCCAAGTTGAGCCATGACTCTGCGGATGTTAGCTGGCTGTGTGCCGACTCAGACTGGTCTAAGTTAAGGGGTTGGTGCTGCAGATGATAGGGGGATTGCATGTGCATGTACTCATAGAAGAGTACTAGAGATATGATCTGTGCATTGATTTTTTTTGTGCTGAGCCTCACTGACGGACACAAGAGTGCTGCCAACACTTACCTCTCCAGTGGCCTATTTTACACCTGCTAGTTTTAAAAACTTCAACTAGAGACAACTGGGATTAAAGTAGAAACCGCTGCTACAGGTGATCAATGCTGAATGGATTCTACCTCCTTGCTTTCATCCTCCTGTCACGCTGACATCTGGAGCTGTGTTGTCAGCATTGCCTGCTCTCCAGTGAGCTTCGGGTTTCTTGTGTTCTCCGTTTAGTATTGCGAGTCATTTTGCTGTGCTTTAAAACATCAATAATATGTTATTTCAGCAGAGAAAACTTGTGATTTCACATATAAGATGTTTGATTGGATTAAAGGTAATTGGCTCTTTTTGCCTAATTAGTGTGGTGTATTGGAGCTGGTCTGATATCAGTCATTGAGTGCCCTCCATGGACTGCCTTAGAACTGAGGATATTACTAGTTTTTATGGTTATCTGCACATGTAAAAGCTTTTGTTGAAATGTGTTTTTTGGGGAAAATAAACTTCACAAGATGGTAGAACCAACTATCTGACCTCAACACCCTTAATGGTCCATTGCAGGGGTGTAAAGTGTCTCTTTCGATATGGTGGGATGTCAGCCCTACCCACTTTTTCGAAGATGCCGTGCTGGGTGAGAAGACATGTTCTGATAATGTGTTCTGCTAAATGAATCACTCTCAGCATGGTGCCATTCTTACTGGCAGAAATGTTTCAATACCAAGTGATATTTTCTTTCAGGAAATTCTCAGCATCAAAGCCGAGTACACAGTATTCAAGAGGGATGAGGAAACCTTAAGTTTCCCCATATTTCAGCATCTTTTAGTGGAAGTAGTCTTAAGGCCTAAACCCATTTCTCATAACCCAACTCTGCATTTTATGCATCTATGCCAGGGGGGGTAGGGATGCCCAATCCGTTTTGTGATGTAAGGCTTACTGGCTCTAAAAATTGAGATTTTTCAGGGGCATGCAATTTATGACGTCCCAGTCATCGTTCTTTATGACTTTGAATTAAATGCCAAGGGATGGTCTGGTGTATATAAGTTAAGTCCTTCACACTTTGAATATTCTAGACCAGATTCATTTTAAAGTAGGTTCTGCTTCTTATATCAGGCCAGATCATGGGGACAGCATCCCCAGCAGGGAAGCCAGACTATACCTCCCCCTGCCACTTCCACCAGCTCCTCTGAGGGGATCTCAAGACGTTCCCAGGCCAGTGTAGAGATTTAATCCCTCCAGCTTGTCCTTGTTCGGCCTCGGGTTCTCCTTTCAGAAGGACATGTCCAAAACACCTCCCCCAAGAGGCATCCTAACCACATACCCAAATCACCTCGATTTGATCCCCTTGATGTTGGTGGACTTCCAGAAGTCAGAGCTCCTCACCCTGCGTATCCAACCACCCTGCATTTGCAGTCTTGTTCTTTCAGTCATTCAGATTTTATATTGTGCTTTTTTTCTAAGAAAACCCAAAGCGCTTCACAGAGGATCCTCCATCCACATACACTCTCACTCATACTCTGGTAAACTACATTTGTAGTCACAGCTGCCCTGGGGCAGTCTGACCGAAGCGAGGCTGTCATTTTATGCCGTCTGACCAACACAATATTCGCAGGCATGGTGGGTGAAGTGTCTAACCCAAGGACACAACAACAAAATGACTTGGCAGGAGCTGGAATTAAACCGTCGACCCTCTGATTACTGTACAACCCACTCTTCCACCTGAGTCACTGTCAGCCCCAAACTAAAGTAGATCAACCGGTAAATTAAGAGCTTTGCCTTCTGGCTTAGCTCTAAGACCTGTTGTTATGAATCAGGATGGTAGTGTGGAACTACAGGTAATACAGGTAAATGTTATAAAGCTAGGAGGTAGAAATACAGCGATCCTAGTGATCCGCTCTCAGCCTTCACAAACTTCTTAACGATGTGGTTTACTCATTTTTTAAATACCTTTGCAGTGTTCTCCAGTGTAAATCAATGCCTTATGAGTCATTTTTATAAGAAAAAAAGCTTTGATGCTTCTATTCTCAGATGCAGAAGTTTGCTGATTCAGAGGTCTGCTTGACACAGCAGGTTTCCTCATTATTATCAATGATATGCACAACCCTCGCTTCTGATTGGTCTTACGTTTTTGATCTCAAATGGGCCATACCATGTATGCAGATTTGCAGAGTTACATACATCTGCGAGGTTTTTCTAATCCTAGCGTTTCAACCTGAAATAATTTTGGGGGGAAATCGCTGGAGATCCATGTACAAGACCGTTTTTATGTTCAGCCAGCATGAAAAAGCTCAGAGAGACCAATATTAATCAGAAAAAAACATGAAAAAAAGGGGGTTTCAGTAAACCACACCTTTAAAACCAATTAGTGAGCTCCTTTAGGACCCATTAATGCCTTGTGCATTGTTCAGAGTTTCTCCTCCTAACCACTATACCTAAGATTACAGTTAGGGCTGTCAGACTATTGTGTTAATTGCGATTAATTATTTACAGCCATATTAACGTATAATGTTTTTTAATCACGTTAATCTCATTTTTGTTCTTTAACTTTACAATTTCTGCATGCACGCTTTCGTTGCAGTGGTGTGTGTGTGTGCTGGCTGTAAAGAGCTGCAGCGTTTGTGTGTCATTGAGCAGCATTGTAAGCGCTCCTTTATCAGTAAGTGATCACAGGCTGCGAGCGTGATACCACGATGTAACACACTGATGCCCGTGCCGATCTTCTGAGTGCTCCTTAGCTGCGCCCCACAACAGGAAGTGCAAATTAAAACAAAATGCTCCGATCATGTGCTGAGTGACCGGCCAGTGTCAGTCTGGACCGGCCTACATGTTGGACTGCAGACTGCAGGTGATTATTTGGAGACACAAGATGATGAGAAAACATGCAGATATTTAGTTTGTACTTTATTGGGATGTTTGTCACTTTAGCAGGAAGTTTTATTTATCCACATGGGGCGTATGACATAATCGCATACAAATTGCACCTGGAATTTAGTGACTTTAAATTAATCACCAACCTCTTCCAATGTTTTTCTATATTCTTTGCACTTTCACAATATTGAGTGCTGCTTTTAAGCCAGTGCATTGGGAATCTTGTTGTATACTTCTAGAATGACAAATCGTTCTGACCAGCATGTTTACGTCTAGCAACATGAAAGCAATGCCCTGTGACCAATGCAGGGACAGCGAAAACCTTTGTGACTGTAAGAGTCATTTTGGAAAATCTCTTGTAAAGATTGTTCGTAAATTGGATTCCCAGTTAGGTACGATGAATGAAGGAGGTCAGAAGAGCTGTGCAGGGATAACAAAAGAAAAATCATCCTTTAGTAGTCCTTTATGCACACTGATAGGCCTCTGACAAATCAAGACTGATAGGATTTGAAAATCAACAAAATGTATTTCTTTGTATTTTCAACTTCAACTTGAAACAAGAGGCAGGTTAAACGAATGCTATAATATAATATAATATAATATAATATAATATAATATAATATAATATAATATAATATAATATAATTCTAACTTGTTGCACCTTGTATCGCCCAAACCTTTGTTTATTTCTGAAAATGCACCATCTAGTACAGGTAGGTGATTCCATTATCAATCTAATTTTCTCTCCGGTGGTAAAACGGTTTCATTTATTCCATCATGAGTGTGTATGGCAAGTTAAAAAAATCTGGCTCGTTGATAGAAAGGATTTGGGTTGTTGAGAGATCAAAAGAGTCATCCTGGTACTTGTTCTGTTGCTGAAAAGCAATTCTCTCATCACGGGGAATGAACCACTCACTTGGTTCAGCAGGCATAATTTCTAATCAGCCAGCTGCACTAATCAACCTTTCTCGGACAATCCTGTGGCTTTTAGAGCTCAAATAGCCATTCAGAGTTAATTAAAGAAGGAAGAAATGGAGTAGAGTAGACTACAATAATAACAATGAGATTTAGCGCTTTGTTTCGGGTGTGTGTGTGTGTGTGTGAGTGTGTGTGTGTGGCTGCTGTTTCTATAGGTGATGGGAGAAAGTGGAGGATGCATTCTGTGCTCCTATTGGTTGATTAGCATTTCCTGCTAATCTGAGATAACAGGAAATGATGTGGTGTGTGCAAAAGTGTATTCACAAGTATGTGTGTGTGTGTGTGTGTATTTGTGTGTGTGTGTGTGTGAGACTGTCAGTGAGAAAGATTTATGGTCTGCATGGCTACAATCGCCCCCACTAGTTAGTCCAAATTACCTCTGCTGTCTCAGTCTCTCTCACTTTCCTTCCTTTTTACTTTCAGTCTCACACATTCTATTCCTCACACACACACACACACACACACACACACACACACACACACACACACACACACACACACACACACACACACACACAGATACATGAACACCACCACAGGGCAAAATGATAATTTAAAGGTCAGATCCATTAACAGGAAAATTGTAATTATGGGGACTGCGATTAACATGGATCTCACACACACACACACACACACACACACACACACACACACACACACACATGCACACACACGTCTGTCCCTTCTCAGACATCTAAAGGAGTCTCATGTGTTAAAGTTTTTTTCCCCGACACCTAGAATGAACTCACCTCAAACTGTGATTTTTAAGGAATGTGATCATTTCTCTGAAAATTATGACAACCAATCAGGAATAAGTCAGTTTGTGAGTTTCACCAGAGCCACTTCAATCAAGATGTTTTTGTTTTAGTGGAAAGTTGTGTAAAGTAGTTCAAGTAAAGACCATCTCCTTTAACTACAGCAGGATGAAAATCAGAAGAAACATAAAAGTCAGTCTAAAACTGACTGATAAACATGAACGTTTAAGCTCTGGCTTCAACAAGCAGACATGGTGAAAACAGCTCGTTTTGATCATTGTGTTTGTAGAAATCTGATTGCCAAGGAGGCTCTAAATAGTGTGTTTTCTTTTAAGGACATGTTCTTTTACTTAATTTAGTAACACCGTTCTTAATTTGGTAATTTGTTTGAACTGAGTTTATGTTAAACACAACATCTCCCATGTGGTTTGTCTACTGCTAACGTGGGAATACCTGGAAACAATGTAGGCGAATGATTTCTGTTTTCAGTCGGGCTCCTCTGAGGACAGCTTTCTCAACTTAATGGATCCTAATTAGTGAGTTAAATTATTTAAATGCTTAATTTTATAAGAAAACTGATACTCTGTGTGAGAGAATAAAAACAAGCTTTTTTTGTTAGTTTCTTTCTGTAAAATGTAGTTGTTTTGATTTTGTAGGTAAAATGTGTCATTTCTAAAAGATTTGGCCCCCTTTCAGCCTTATAAGGAACTTAAAATGCAACACATCACAGTAGCAGCACTTTTAATTGGACATAAATCATTTTTATTCTATATGTATTATTTTTGTTGCCAACTTCGGGTTCTACGTTCCAAACCTTACCTATGGGATAATGACCCAAAACAACAAGAGTGCAAGTATAAGCGGGAAAAATGAGTTTCCTCTGCAGGGAGGCTGGGCTCAGCCTTAGAGATAGGGCGAGGAGCTCTGACATCCAGGAGGGACTTGGAGTAGAACTGCTGCTCCTCCACATTAAGAGGAGCCAGGTGAGGTGGTTTGAGAATTTTGTAAGGATGCATCCTGACCCAGGAGCAGTTTTGGGCATGCCCTGCCAGCATAGGAAGTACCAGGAAGTACATCTCCAGGCTGGCCTGGGAACACCTTGGGGTCCTGCAGGAGGAGCTGGTGAAGGTGGCTGAGAAGAAGACAATCTGGGAATCCCAACTTCAGATGCTGCCACCATGAACTGCATCCAGATAAAGAGAAAGAAGGCGAGGCAAAATCATTCCAGTACTTTTCATTTCCTTTACTAGGAACTATAAAACATGCAAAAAAATAAAGATGAGTCTTAAGAATCCAACATGGATATTAAAGCCTGAAAGAAGCACATTTTATTGAAGGTGGTATCTAGATTTTTTATTTTTTAAAGGTCATCTAATTAAAGTAAGATGAAACTTTAACTTTAAACTGTTTAGGCACACAGCACTTTCCCTTGTAGTACAATTACTTCATTTCATGAACTCTTAGTTATACCAATCATATAATCTAAGGTAAATACTGTTTTTTTGCAGATTAACAAAAAAGAAACAGTAACTTAGCTTCAGTTATGACTTTCAGTATTTTCTGCAGATACTACAGAGTAATCACTTCATGCCAGTGGAGTTTTAGGAGTATTTTTGCAGGATAATCCAGTAAGCAATTTGTAATTTGGACAGAAGTGGTCCGTGTTAGGACACTTCTCAACAGTGAGGAAGGAGAGCCAAAAGAATAGGTGACAGAAAAGTCTTTACATAATCAACTCAACCTCACCTGAAAAACATGTAGCGTGTAGATTTATGGACCTCAAATTGAACTTCACAAAACAAAATTCCACGCATGTAAAGGTCAGTGATCTAAAATTACAAACATAGTTAATGAAGGTAAATTAAAAAAACAAGCCTCTAAGTGGAGATGAAGAGTATGCAGACAGGATGAAGAGGGGCTGGGTAAACATGTAGAGTAAAGACAGGAAGAGGGAAAGACAGGATACAGTCAGGGGCTGACGAGACAGAGGTGACAATAATTAGGAGAGCAAGCAGCCACTGGAAGAGGAGCAAAAATGACACAAGTGGAAATTATATTAAGCATAAATTAAAAGAAGGAATGAAGTTTTAAAAAATTAACAAAACTCAAAATCAAAAGCTTTAGATGTGAGAGTAATATCACTGTTTAGTAATGAAAAATGTATCTTATAAGTTTTTTGTAAAGTTTAAACCTTCATAAACACAGAGTGGATAATTTTAGATGCTTTTTTGTTCATTTGGGTCAGTGGTCAAGTCTTGTTTTGGTTCAATTTGACCAAAAAAGAAAATGTTCAAAAGGGAAAAATGTGCCTGTGTCAGGATAAGAATGGCTAGATGAATAAATTACAAGCTTTTTTAGGCTTTAAATAGGAGATGACCAAAGTTCAGAACATAATTTGAGTGCTAATCCAACTACAGGTTGCAAAAGTTTTGCCAAAAAGCTACAAATATAAAGCCATAGCCAGAGTTATTTTTTAAAACAAAACATTTTTATTTGATTGTAATAGAACTGGGTCACATAATTCTAAAAATATATCCTGACTGGATTAGATAAAACAATACGTAAAGAAATAAGAAAATGTCTCGGCAGAAGAAGTGAGAGAAATCAAAGAGTTCTTAACAGTAAAAGTTTGATGGGATCCAGATTTCAAACTTCTACTTTTCACAGAACCGCTCAGCGTTAGCGAGGGTTAATGAAGTGAGTCATCGGCGCGAGGCTCGTTATTTCACTGTTGGAGGACAAATTGTATTTTTACACAATTTTGACACAAATTGATCCTGAATCACTGTTAAATTATTATAATAGAGGTATTTACAGCCCCTAAATATAATTTCTGCTGTCCTCAAAACACTTAATGATTCTTTTGTATGGAAGATAATCAGTCTCACCAGAATTTGAATTTTTATATGACATTGAATTTTAAACACCAAAATGTTATGCAGTGAATTTAAAACATCAAATTTTTATGCTGTGAAATAAAATTCAAACATTACTTTTGCCAGTAAAATTTTCAGTGTATTATTTTTCAGTGTTAAAAAAAATTCAATGTATTATTTTTCAGTATTAAAATAAATTCAAAGTATTATTTTTCAGTGTTAAAAAAATTTCATTGTAATATTTTTCAGTGTTAAATATTCAAAGTCAAAATGCGATGTGTTAAAAATTCGATTAAAAAAATTCAATGTGCTCATTTGTGATTGGTTTATTTCGGATCCCTAAATTCTTACCGACGAGCTATAAACACGGTGTCACATGACTACAGGAGCAGGATTTGATTGGCTGAATGTCGCTCGACTTCATCCGAAGTCGATTGCTTATCCTTGCTCCAGGCACTTACACTGAATTACCACAAACACTGAATTTAGGGATCCGAAATAAACCAATCACAAATGAGCACATTGAATTTTTTTAATCGAATTGTTAACACATCGCATTTTGACTTTGAATATTTAACACTGAAAAATATTATACTGAAATTTTTTAACACTGAAAAATAATACTTTGAATTTATTTTAATACTGAAAAATAATACATTGAATTTTTTTTTAACACTGAAAAATAATACACTGATAATTTAACTGGCAAAAGTAATGTTTGAATTTTATTTCACAGCATAAAAATTTGATGTTTTAAATTCACTGCATAACATTTTGGTGTTTAAAATTCAATGTCATATAAAAATTCAAATTCTGGTGAGACTGATTATCTTCCATACTACTTTTGACATTTCAAACTGTTATAAAGAACCTATTAATGTTTGGAGAGTCTTTTTGCATCTTTCATCTCCACCGCGAAAGCCTCTTTTATCCTACAGCATCATTATTCTGTTTGTATTATTTGAGTGTATCTGCAGCATCCATGACACATCCATTCAGCTCATTTGCAGTTCTGTTCTCTTGATGTTCTCCACTTTCACATACGTTTTTTGTTTTACATCAAAAGTCTGCAAAGTCAAGTCAATGGAGCTTTATTAGGCCAGTGAGTTAATATTTGATTGGGTTCGTTTAATCTAATTTGTTCTGTTTACTAAAATGAGCTAATACATGTTTGAATTTATGATTTTCAAAAACCTGAATGAAAAGTCTTGAGAAATAATCATTTAGAGTAATAGAGAAATTGGGCAGTGCATCATTATCAGTGTTGGTTTCGTTGATGAAGACTTTAATGAGATTTAGCGCTAATGCACCTTTTTTCAAGATGCTGACGAGCTAAACATCTAAACACAGCTAGACATCTGTGAGTATTTGTTGGCACGATGAGACGGAACAAAAACGTTTGTGTGGATTTGTGGAAGTGTTTGGGTGAACTCTTTTTGCTGCGACATGTGAACTCAAACTCCACTTCTGGCCATCCTTTAATTGTGGCTGGTTGAACTTCATTAGTTCTGGGTCGATCGCTCTTTTATTTTTGTGGTGGCACAGTTAGGGTTACATATTCAATCAATACTTCTTGACAGCTTGTGACAACCCTGCTGATTGATATTGTGTCTTTCTTTAATCGACTCGAAGGTGAGTCGTTTGCTTTGTTTGGGTTTTTTTTGTTTTACAAAAAATGTGGTGCTACATTTACCCATTCAAACCACTGATGAGCTAATGGCTAGGCTCACAAGCTTCATGTCCTGATTAGTGATTTTATTCAATAAACAGCAACATGTCTGTGTTATCATTGTAGCTGAACGTTAAACCAATACTTATAGTGCTGATTGAATACTTTGGTTATTGTGGTTTTGCCCATTTTGGATGGGTTTTGTTACTTTTCCTGTTTAATGCCTAAACAGCCTATGGTACTTTTGAATTGGCTGATGTGAGTGATTCTAATTTCCAACCTATTGACCTAAATTAATTTGTTAAATGATTAATAATTTAACCCAAGTCTTAAGTAACTTTCTGTCTTAGATCCAAAGGCCACAACCCCTCCTAAGGCTGTCTCGCACTTTGACTCATGGAAACTAAACTAAAAAGGGATCTAGACAACTTTATGACTATTTTGAGAAGAAATTTGTCTTGCACATTTGTCAAACTTGTTCAAAAGTCCGGCAACATGAGAATGAAGCCCTGCAGCTCCAGCAAGGAAATCGAGAATCCTCATGAACATTTCAAGACATTCTTTAAACTCTTGAGAATATTACCCCTCCAAAAAAGAGTCTGGGTTTCTGTTTCTGATAGAGAAGAATATTATTAGGAGGAATGTAAAACTTTGAGCCACCTGAACAATAAAAGTGGAAACCTTTGGATGTGGATGGTCACTTTCAAATAAGTCCTTAATCACGTATTCACTGTTAAAATCTTAATCTATTTTTACTCACTACCAGTGGATCTCTATACTGTTTAGTTTTATGTAACACAAAGCTAATGATAGGTATTATTAGTGTGAGAGTTCAAAAGATAATAAGGTCTCATTTAATGCCAAAGTGTTTCCATTAATTTTTACAAGGTTATCTCTGCAGAGCAAAAATAATGTACCAGAGTAGGACCAGTCTGAACATTCCCTTCCATTTCAGCCCACCTGGTAATTTTGCACATAATCTAGTGGTAGCTCCGCTCAATAGAACAAAATTTATATTTCAACTCGGAAAATGTCTTTTTGCTCTGCGAGACTTAATGGGTCATTTTTCTGTGATGGACTCTACCTTATTACAAAACAACTCTATAAAAGTATATGAGACAAGGAGGGAATAATAATGATAATTTGTTTCCTTCTCGCTGAATCTAAGATTGAAAAGAAGAGGATATTATTTCATGTGCAGTTGATAGAGTTCACGAAAATCGTCTCTTTTTCCTCCACAAGGGAGTTTAAGGTCATAGTTGAGTTGACACAGACTAGATTGGTTTGTTTTTGTCATTATGCGATGATGTCTTTACTTTTGTCTAACAATTTTCCTGCATATTTGTTTCTATTTCTTGTACTGACCTCCTAAGTTTAGGGCAGACTGGGTGTTCATTTAGAGTAGAAAAAGCAGCTTTGATACACAAAGAAAGACGGGTGTTCTGTTTGTAGAGGATCTGAAACGAGGGCATCTGTCTGACGAATGTGATCAGTGGGTGACTTATTCTGTTACAGGAAGCAAAAGCAGGACTACAGGATGAGTGACAGAGCAGAAGGAGTGAGAAGGCCTGGCAGGAAGCAGGCTGTCTGTTCTATTTGATGACCAGAGAATAAATCAGGGATACTGGAGTACACCATGCAGCTTGTCTTAACTCGCCATCCAGTTTCCTGACATTTTCTACTGCAGTTGAAAATGGAAAAACAATACTTCTTGTATGCTTTGTCATATTGTTTGTCTATGCTGGCTACTGCATCGTTCTTTGATATATAAAGCTCTCAAATATAACAATAAAGAATGTCAAAGGGTTTTATAATGATGTCATTTGAGGTGCATTTATACTGTGATGAGGATGCTTTATAGACCAGCAGTTGTGCTAGAATTTTTTGTATTCTGTCAATTTGACTGACAGGGTAAAAAAAAATCACATCATAATCTTATCCCCAGTAGTTACATAAAAACAATTTTAATTAATTAATTGTACTTACAATTTGAACAGTTCACCTGCTGTGGCCTGAACATGCAGTACTACAAATTCCTCCGGACCCACGTGGACTTGAATCGTATACCCGCTGGAGCGTAATCCAATGTCTCAAGTGGGATTGCTGCAGAGGATGAAGTTTTGGACTTCGAACAGAAGACTCCTTAGGTTGATTACTTGTTTGTCCTTCATCTTTCACTGCATCAGTCCCTCTTGTATCAACACCATTGATGTTATTTGGCTTTTTGAAGAAGTTTCGTACACATTTCTTCAAGTGAAGCCAATGAGGCAATGCATCAAGAGAGACAACACCTAAAAGATGTGCTCACTCACCACCAAGTGGTCAGATGTGTGAATTGGGGGTGGGCCATATCGTATCATTCCCGGTAATACCAGTAAAAAAGATTTTGCCCGGGAAAAACTTTACATCACGGTATGTTGATTTCATGATGTCACCCCACTCCAGCGCGGATTACGCTCATATGTGTGTCCTGCAGTGCGGATTTGTTAAAATTATGATGT
This sequence comes from Callopanchax toddi, assembly GCA_006937965.1. NCBI lineage: Eukaryota > Metazoa > Chordata > Actinopteri > Cyprinodontiformes > Nothobranchiidae > Callopanchax > Callopanchax toddi. Next base: position 908,949 of record SSNR01000138.1, on the reverse strand, counting down.
GCGAGAAGCCTGTAATATCTAAAAGGGAGAATTATGGTGGAATTACGTCATCAGATTTATCATTATCACCAGAATATGAAAACATATTGTGATATAATTTTTGGGCCATATCGGCCCACCCCTATTGCAAACTGTCAAAATGAGAAATGGCCTTTACATTTTTCCTTCACTGTTTAAATTTTTTTTAAAAGGTCAAAGATGGAGATTATTTGGTTAATGTGACCCCTGTTAGTCATCCACCTTTAAAAAAATACACTAACCAGGAAAGAAACCAGATGGGGAACCTGGAGAAAACTTTGGGTGAGACCAGGGAGAAGCTTGGGGCAACTTTGTTATTGGCCTTGGTTTTAAAAATGAATGGACCCATGTCCCTTCATCCAGTCATGTCCTTCACTGGATTCTGGTCTGAAAACTGTCCCATTTTATCCTAATGTTTGGGTTGGTCTTTGTACTCTTGTAATTTATTTGAACATAAAGTAGAAGTTCTACCTCATTGTCATTAGACTCAAAACATTTGTGTCTTGCTCTCATGTTTGCCATTTTTGTTTCTCTTCTTCTTGTATTTACATTCTGTTTCAAAGACGTAGAAGTCTGTCTACTTATTCTGCTGTTTATAAATGGTTGGCAAACCATCTTACAAGGGGTTTTACTGCCACCTACTGTAGAAGTCTGTTATATTCAGCATCCTTTTGCCTCGTTAGCTATTTTTAGTGTATTTTCCTAGCAGCGTTATAGCATGACGCACTGGCCTGGCATAGTTACAGCATTTTGGGTTGTTCTCATGTGGATGAAGACATCTTAAATGTACCAAAGGGACAGGGATGTACGTAAATCCAATATTTGACAAATGCTTGTTTGGCAATAATGACCACAATCTGGAAAAGAACTAATAAAATGGTGAAGTACACAAACCCAAGTGATGACTAACATGTTAAACACATTGAAAATCTACTATTGTGTGCAATAAAATGGTCCTGAGATTTCTCGGAAGGTCGGTTTATGGGAATGCAGATGTCTTCAATTTCCTAAGGTAAATCCAGTCCCATGTAGAAGTGTTTGGAGATTGCTGGGTGAGACAGTGAATGAAGGTAGCAGTTAAGCTTCCGGAGCTTTTACTTGAAGTGTGCTGGTAATTCATACTCTTCTGCTGACCTTTATGTTGGCTTCCAGTCAAGTGTCAGCTGTTGTAAAAGTGTTCAAATCCTTATGATATTGATATCAACATAAAAACAGTCATCGAGGAGACTCGTACGCCATTTCTGACATGCCATAAACAGAATACAGTCATTTCCACAGCAGGCTTTTTATTTTATGCCCTGCCTCCTGCGTGCCGAGAATAGATGTTCTACTCCAAACATTCCCTCAGAATCTCATCTGTGAGAGAGCATCTTAAGCTCAAACTCATCTGTGGTAAAGTGTCTGCACATTTTCTTGGTCATCTCAGGTGTTTGCTTGACAAGAGGTTAGCAAACAAGGCAGATAAACATAAAAAAACTCAACTACATCAGGAAAAAAATACCTTTTAACACAAATGGAGTCTTGCAAAAAACATTTCAAGTTAAGCCCCCAAATCAATGAAATATGCATATGCACTTTGCATGTGACTACAAGACATTAAGCATGATATGTTTTTATACTTGATGGCACTCTGATGGGCTGCCTTAATGAATTATGCACCATAATGTGTATATATTCACCAGTCTAAGCATCGTAATGATAGCACAAAGTAGCAGTTCGTGATACTTTTTAAATGGAGATACTAAACGTGATTACACTAGACAACTAGAATTATTTTATTATTTTTATGGGTTTAATTTTGACTTTTTTTGTCTTTCTTGCTTTAAAATCAAGGATATCAAAATTCCAGATCTAACAAAGTCCAACTTCCTGAGACTCCTTTAAACTTTGAGTGAATTCTAACTATAGAGCACCAAAGAGGGCAGGGTTTTCTCACTTTTTTTGCAAAAAAACTGTTAATATAAAATAATTCTTGCCAGTTCTTTTTTTTTTTTACAAATTTGGTCTGCATTGCGCACCATAGCACTACCAAATATCATATCACACTGTTTCCAGTTGAAATGCATGTTCTAATGAATAATCTGCATGCTTTTTTCAAAGCTGGAGAAAAATTGTGACAGAATCACAAATATTATACGCTTGTAAATTAGCACTCCTAGCTAAAGGTTAGAAGACAATGCGGTTAATGCGATCCAAGGAGGATGTGCATGAAAACATATGGAGACCAAAGCACCAGAAGAAAGAAAATATGCTCATTTATTCAATGTAACAGCAGGAAAAAAGTAGATTTTTTCGCTGTTCTTGCATCTAAGCGTCTGAATATAGATGTACAACATCTATATCTAAAAATATCTCACAGGACAAACGGGGTGAAACAGCAACACAAACATATCCACATGGGTTTTAATAAGTAAATAATTGCAGATGCACTTTTTAAAAGCTTCAGACGGAGCTATTGTTAGAGCGTTTTACAGCTGTTTGCTCGAGTGTGCATGCAAATTATCCGTTCTCCTTTTTGCACATGAGAGGGAGTGCTCCGAGGCAAAAAGCTGCATACAGTGTAATGCAGAGATCCATCAGGAGAGCTGGACAGAATTGAAATTGCTAATGCAGCAGGTGTAGCGTCGAATACAACCTGTTTTCTAATAGACGTGGGCACATCAAGCTCTCATATTTCACACGTCCAAACCCAGAAGTCAATAATAACATGTGATACATGGGTGATGCGATATGACGGGAACTAAAATGCCCTGCAGCAGCATTACATATGCTAGTGAAAACGCCACGAGCGAGACACACACACAGAAACACGTCGCTTTATGCCACAAAAGGTAGGATCTGGTCACGCTATTCCACTTCTATACACTAGCTGGTCCGTACCCTGTCTCCTGTTCCTGCCCTGACCCAGTTTGTATCTGCAATCCTCTACAGCACCAATTTTACACCTGGCTAAGTCACACCCACAACCCCCCTAGACACATAGGAGACAAGCATGCAAACACACACACACTCACGCAAACCTCCAGATAGACACAATCTAAACTTACACAAGCTGCGGAAACACAGAGAGCCACAAAGAAAGACATGCACCGTCTGCTATAAGGCACAGGAGGCACACACACAGGCCATGAGAAGCAGCTGTGTGTGATTGGTGTGAAAATAAACAAATTCGCTCTTTGATGTCAAGACATTTTTTGGGAGCAATTGAGAGCACTTTGTGTAGGGGAGGGGAAATGGCAGTAGGTGTGTATGTGTGTACCCGAGTGTGTGAGGGGAGTGGTTTGTGCGAGTGTGAAGCGAGGTGTGTTTACCCCTGAGGTAGTGGTATTTCATCTCCTCCCGCATCAGTTCTGCCCTGTAGGGGGTAAGATGTGTGTGTGTGTGGTTGTGTACCTCTGCTCTGTATGTGTGTGTGTGATTGTTAAAAGATCCAAATAGCCTTAGCAAATTTAAAATAAAAACAGAGGGGAAAACTTGATCATATGATTAAGGTTCTCGACATTCTCTAAAGATTTTTCTATAAATCGACATAGTAAATCTTTAAAAAAATTAAAAATAAAAACTACATGGAAGAATTTCCATAAATTATCATAGATAGTGAACAAGCCCCTTGCAGAAAATTTGACTTGCAAATAAACTTGTTTTGTTTTTTTTTAATCTCCGTAAACACACTTAGAAACGGTTGGCTTCCATCAGGTAACAAATTCAGAGTAAAATTTGTGATGAAAACAGTGGAAGTGATTTGTTTAACTGCTAATCCTTGCACAGGGTTTATGGACTATAAAGCACAGCAGAGGAGTGTGTTTGGACTTTAGAGAAAAAGGAGGCTATTTGTTGTCTTTTTTTTTAAATCCCACATTATTAAAAAATGTAAATGTCCAGCACTTCTTAAAAAAAATTCCTGCTGCCTTTCATGCTAAAGAAGGTCTTTGCATTTGGTCCACTTGTGGTGACACAAAATGTAACTGGACTCTAAGGTACTCTGAATGATTAAAATGACATTATTTTCATGGTATAATCATGCAGACCAGTTTAGTTCTACTTGTTTTGACATGCAAATGTTACACGTAGAGCCTAACACTACAACAAAAAACATATAAAACACATCTATCTTTATTACAAAAATAAAGTTTTCAAGTAAGGACTATTATTTAAGATAAAGAATAACTTTTTAATCAAACTTCCTCATATTTTTAAAAACACTATAGTCTAGTAGTAGTTTTTTTTTCCCTTTTCAGTTCATTTCAGTGGATCTAGGGAGTAAAATGTCTTCTATCCAGTGGTTGACCCTCAGGTCAAAGGGTTAAGACTGTGATTCTGCTAATTGGAGGATTCACTACAGGTGTAGCACTCCTCTTGATGATCATGTCTTTTAAAGGACTACATGCATTTTTTTGACTCCCTAGTGAAAGTTTGCACGCCAAAATGCACTGGACTGTTTTAACTGGCCTACATAACTATGGTGTAAGTAAAAATAAAGGCTTTTTAATCATTTAAGAAGAGAGTGCCTTGGAGTCCATTTGTATATTTAATTTAAACATATTTTATCTTAAAACATTGAGATTTTTGTCAAATCTTGGACATAAAGCTATGTATAATCTCAAGGTATATGTAAGAAGTAGGGAATAATTCTTTCAGTTATGACAACAAATTTCAGCTTAAGATTTGTGACATTTTTGAGTTATAGTTATTTCTGTGACAAGAGTTTACTCCAATATATAATCAGCTGGAGATGAACACTTAAAGATTACTTTCTGAAAGTGAGATAAAAAAATGTTCAGTAGTTCCTGAGATGTTTTCCTAACATCTTGAGCAACGCCTCACACAGATTATGTGTCGTGAGCAGCTCTCAGCTACTAACATAACACATTTTAGCTAACGTTTTGCTAAACCGACTGATTGTTGAGCTATTTGTGTCTTCTGAGGTCAGTTGGCAGTGGTGGCCATCTTGAATTAGGTTGCTTTTAAATGTGTCAGTTTTATTCAGAAAGTTTAATTAAAATCTATCCAGTGATTCCAATATTTAATAGAAAAGTGTTAAACAAATCGTTACACACAGAGGTAAACATACAGTAGTTTAGCCCACCTTTTGGCAGCCAGTGATAATTATGAATACTACATCAGGTAAAAGGAATGTGTCCCTTCATGTGTTCTTTTTGTTAAAGGTGATGTTTTCAGTATGTTTGTTTTTTTCTTAAATGAATAATGTAAAAGACCAAAATACCCTAATGCTCACTGACGGATAGTTTCAGAATTGAAACTTTGTCTGGTTAAGCTCCTGCCCGTC
>SSNR01000138.1:861183-897991 GCA_006937965.1 Callopanchax toddi | reverse complement strand
GAATGAATGTAATCAGTTCAAGTTTATCCAACTTTAGTACATTGCTTACTACTTAGAATTTGCAAAAGTTACGTTGTTTCTGTTCTGGGCAGTAGGGGGCGCCAAAATCATTTTTCGCCTAGGGCACCATTCAGTCCAGGGCCGGCCCTGACTGACTTCATAGCTACTGATAATCTTCAGTTATTGAACTTTGAATAATGCACGACAGAATGTGACAGCTAATAGGTGACTCAATATTTGATTAAAAGGGCTGATGTTCCTCTGTGACCTGAACATCAAGATCCAACATGTTCAGAGGAATTAAAGAGTGCAAAGAAGTAGATGTGGCTAAAAGTTAGGTTTCTCAATTCTCAAGGTAGAGAAAATACAGAGCTATACCAGAGACGGACGCACTACGCTGCGTCACGCCAGAGCCGTGAGTTTAAATAGAAACCATTGCAGTCAATGAGAGTGGTCCCATGAGGAGCGCCACATCATGTCCCAGAAGCGCCGGTCCACGCCGAGGCGCTAAAGATACACAACGCTGAGATGCATGTGTCACGACATTGTCAGTAGTCTACGACACAGACATTACTACAATACACTGAACCGCTACTAGAACGGCAAACAAAAACAACCGCCTAGACATAACGAGGATATGCTGGTGAAGGCGAGGATAGGAATAGTAACATGAGCTTTTAGAAATATACTATTCCAATAAACATCCTACTTACCCATTGTTGAAGAATTAAAAGAGAGGCCTGCAAAACACGACGGGTGTTCTATGCACAGACCAAATAACGCACTTCATACTTCCTGTTCTCAGTTCCCGCAAAATACTGTGACTATCGCACAATCAGGCAAAGCAACGTTCAACGGCGCGCTGCTAGAGGAATGCATCCTGTGAGACCAGAAGAATCGCCAAATACGGCACTGACGTTTTATGTGGGACTCGAGATTCAACACCAACATTTGTTATGATGAAAGATTATGATGCATGATGATTGAAGATGTAAGGTATTACAGCATCAAGAGAAGCATACCCCCATTGTTACATTTTTTTTAATCAAACTGATAATAATTCTAAAACTTTTATAAAATGTAACATTCATTTCCAACTTCTATCTCCACCAACCTTTTAAACCTGACACTTATTCTGTCTGTTTTTCTTAGATTTGAAACCACAATGGGGTTTTCATGTTCAAGTAGAAGCACTATACAGAACATGTGTCAGAGATGAAGCTGAATTTAAAAGAAAAACTGGAAGATTTTCAGAAAGCTGTTGCCCATGACCACTTTACAAGATTACAAGAATCTCTCACTTATTGTAGGCAGTTTATAAAGAAATCCAGGGTACATTTACATTGTACTGTATGTATTTTTTCAGTGCATTCAACCTTAGGCAATATAAAATACCTTTACGGCTCCACTCCACTTAATAGTAATAAAAACCCCTGCTGTTAATTATACCATTATGTTAAAATGCTGTTGGCATTCTTTATGTAAATAGAAATACAAACACCAGGGGATAATAAGGTCAGTGAAAGTGGTGTGTTCTAATTTGTAACTAGTATTAATGTAAAGCTGTGAGAGAAAATCATTCACGCACTTTTTACTTTGTTTTGTTTCATTGCTGTTGTCCACATTGGTTGATATAATTTTGATTTCATAAATCTAAATTAAATCAAATTGTATTTCTTGGTATTCTTGGTGTTTTGTATGTGTAGGGTTGCTAGGTTACTCAACTAGGACATTTTCACTATGGCCATCAGAGCTGGTTTCCCCCCAATAGCAGTCACTATGGGTTTTTTGTGAGGTATCATGGTGCTCAGAGGAGTGACACCAATTATCTTGCAATGCGTTATGTGGTAGGATTTCTAGACTTTTGTTAAATTCAAACAGCAGAGCTACTGTATCTCCTAAGAACACCTATATGGGATAAGATTTGTGCCAAAAAGATCAACCACCAAAAAAGTGCAGTCACACACAAAATTTACCCAAATAAAGCAACCAAAAAGAACATTTTGAGATCAAACTTGTGAAATTTAGCAAAAAGCAAAAGCAAACTTTAGCAAAAAAGTCACAAAAACATAATAAACTAATTCATAAGTAATATTCAATTTCTAAGCAAAATGCTTCACATTTTAGAATCAGAATCAGCTTTATTAACCAGGAAAGCGATGTCTCACATTTGAGGAATTTGACTCTGGGAAGCGCCTGCCTGCAGATGAAATGTGCAAACAGTGTGAAGAATATGATCAAGGAGGGAGAGAGAGAGAGGAAGAAATAAAACGACAGCTCCCCAGCTGGTCTCCAGAGGGACCAGCTGGGGAGCACCTTTTTGGTTCTCACTTAATTCTGCGTTACTCAGATCATTTAGGCTTTTATTCTGAAGGGCATGTTTTGGTTCTGCTGCATCTCGATTTTGCTTCTGACCTTGTTTTTGCTTTTGAAAGAAAGTCTCAGTGGGAGGGGCTTTTTAGTGCTTCAATCTCATTGGTTATGAGGGTGTAGAAAAGGTGGCTCTGGCTGTTTACCATACCTATGGAGTCACCTACTCCAAACCCTCATAATCAATGAGATCAAAGCACTGAAAAGCCCCTCCCACTGAGACTTTCTTTCAAAAGTAAAAATCTAGATCAGAAGCAAAATTGAGGCGCAGCAGAACTACAACATGTCCTTCAGAATAAAAGCCTTGTTTTTAGAAAAAAAACATTCTACTTTTAAATTTCACACTTTGTTTCTGGGATGTATTTTTTGTAGTTGCTTTATTTAAGTAAATTTTGTGCATGACTGTAATTTTTTAAAATCCTTTTGGCACAAATCTTATCCCATACACCTGAAGCTTCAGGTTTATTTCACCCATCTTAAATAAACCACAAGTTTACATAAAACATCCGCAGTAACGTCACTGATAGAGAACAACCCATTCATTACCCTTTCAAGTGATATCCAATGTAACCGTTAGGTTAATTGCTCGTGTGTGCACAGACAAATGCGGATGAGCATGTTTAAACATTGCTTGAATTCTGGTTGTGCTTTCAATCCTCAACCCTGAGGGAATGTCAAGGCATAGAGGAAAGGCAGGCAGATTTAGTGATACATAAAGGCTCAAGCACAGGGAGAGTAAGAACAATGCTTTGTTTTCTCTGCTCTATTGCTCTCTCCATTATCCTTCAAGACAGAAATACAAGAATTCAATTAAAAAAAACATGTAGTGACCTTAAAACACATGCACATGCGTGAACACACGCGGGGTTGACGTATCAATTAATCACTGTCTGTCACTTGACCATTAGAATCTGTGTACCCTCACCGGGCCGAGGGAATTACACATTTATGGTGTGTTTTGGAGAAATGTCAGTCTGGTTCCCAACTTTGAAAATGTTAACATCAGCTGTCTAACAGGTCATTTTCCACCCAGCATATACTGATTGACAGAATTATAGATCAAAAATCAAATAGCAGGATAGATGATGCGCAGGTTAGCTTAGTGAAACTCTATCTTGCAGGGGAATTTTCCACCTTTAACAAGGTAGAGAGGCAGGTATTTCCACAACCAGTGTTACACACATCAATACACACAGACCTCACTCAGGAGTACACGTTTTTCATGGTGGTAAAACACGAAATATTGATAAACAATGGAGCTGACCTCTACAATAAATAGAAAAGTAAAGATGGGAAATGTGAAGGGAAAAGATGGGGCGCCCCAAAGCAGTCATTGGATATTTTTATTGATTTGACAGCATGCCTAACATGTTAGTTAAAATGTTAGAAAAGTTACAGGTGACAGAGTTAAAAAGGCTTGTTTTAACTACAAAAAAAAGTCACAGTAAAGTTTAATTAGGTTTGTGTAAATTAATTTAAGTTGTAAAATCTTTTAAAATGACAGAAACATAACGTGTATGCATATATCCATCATATTTCTTCTCCTGTTTCCTGTCTCGTTTCATCCTCTCTTTCCGACTTGTCTTCCTGCATTCATGTATCTTTCTAACGACTGTCCCTTGAAGGGGTTGTCAGTCCAGACACCCCGCTCTTTAAACGCCACGAGACACAGCCAATCTATCTCTACCTATCTACAAAACACAGGTTTATGCACTTGCAAGTACACATACTATTTGTGTATTTCTCCACTGAAATGTGTCTCTTTCTATGTGTATGTATTCATGCATTTGTTTGCTATTTTCTGTGTATGCCAGGTTCAATGGTAAGTGATGAGCTAGCCAACAGCCTAAACAAGCTTTAGCTCAGGGGGGGAAATACTCACTATCTATCTAACTGCCTCAAAAAGAGAGAGACTGAGAGACTCAGGAAGAGGAAACGACGATATACACAACATTTATCATTTAATGGTTGAGCCAAAAACTCTTTTTGCAAGACTGAAAGTGAAGTTTTTTAAACTCTTGCTGCTGAAAAGTCACAGAGGAAAATAAATAATGTTCAATATTTTGTGCTTTAAGTCTATTCTGCTTTCTTTTTGGATTTATTGTCTGTTACCACAAATATTTTTTTTTCATCTGTGCCATATTTTATGTGTGTGTACTTTCTATGATCAAGCTTGCATCCAAAAAGTGTTGGCGCACTTTTAAAAATGTAAATTATGTTTTTAATCATTTTAATTAGAAACAAAACAAAGACGGAAAGTCAATGGTAAAATATGTTGTTTTATTGAAAAATATGCACATTTTTTATTTTGATGCCAGAAACACGTTTAGAATTTTATCTGTGCTGATTTTTTTAGGCTGGGCTTTCACAGAAATGCAAACACTTTAATTCTATCCACATAAATCAATAGATATTAAATTACATTTTAGAATAAAATGTTGAAAATTAGGAGTTTTAACACTTTAACTTTCAACATGTGCATTGTATACAAACACTCCTTGCAAAAATCCTGCCAATTTTCAGTAAATAATCAAGCTTTTCAACTTCTTGAGACGTGACAAAAATAAGATCCTAGAAATTAAGAGTTTTAAACGTACAGGTCACCGCTTATAAAATAAAAACACTGCCATACGTATGTTATAACTTATAGCTAACAGGAAGGCAGTCTGAGAAACTAGTTAACCTTAAACAAAGTAAAAAAACTACAGAGAACTGAACACAAGGTGGAAGGAGACGGTAGAAGTAAGGCTATGGATGTTGTCAGTACCCAGCAGGAAAGAGCCAGAAGTCGAGTCAGAGGAAGAGACCATGAGTTTTATATTTCTAAAACTGTTTAAAGGCACACTATATAACTTTTTCCTATTTAAAAATGTTATTGCTTGACTCAGTATGTGCTAACATGCAGTTCGGCACAGTTCATTTGTACGACGGTGATTTAAAACGGACACTAGGGGGTGCTAAAACTGCCTAGTGTGCCTTTAAAGCAAATTAATTCTATACATTACCAGTCTAATTTTTAAGTATATGAACTTTCGTAAAACGTAGCATCCTCCTCTTGATAATCCCCTTGGGTTCCAGACAGATATGGCTGCCTTCCTCCATGTAGAAGTCAAGAATTACAAATGAAGTAGAAGTATCATGTGTATTACCGTAATATCCTCATTAGTCAATTTCTCACTGTCCCAAAATACCTCCGTGAAGCCAAGATGTCCACCAGTAATATGAAAACAGGCTTGTTTCTGTCAATAATGTTGTGGTAACCGTTTCATAGAGGAAACTTTGACATAAGGATGTTTGTGTTACTCACTTAAAGGTCCAGTTTGTGTAAAACTGACACTGCTGATACTTGTTCAATTAAATCTCCCACCTTCAAACTTCTGGTGACAAATCGTGAACGGCATTGATGAGGAAAATATTTTTTAGATACAGGGCTTCACTTTTTTGCCGCTAGAATTTTAAGCATGTTTTAAAAAAGTGCTATTACCTCAAAGTTGTTACGGGTGTCTCGTCTGTCATCCACCTGCAACCCGTCAGCTTAGTTTGGGTTAGAAAATACAAGAAGTGTGAGGCAGCTTTGGGGGTGGGGGTTGGCAACCAAGTTAAACAAACTGAATCACCAGTAAGTAAATATTAAACCCAACCATTTCAAAGTGATTTGTAACTCTTCTATGACCAACATTTCCAGTTCATAATTGTTCATCACTAAATATGGACCAATCTGGTCAGTTCATGTCTAGTAAGTCAGAGTCTCAACATGTGGACTTTTATTGCAGCGGACAGAAAGACTAATCCACCACAAGAACCCTGGTCAGAGGGTCGTTCATTGGGCGTCTATAGATGGCAGCGACAACGTCTGTCACATCCAAAGATAAAACCTGCCTTCCTCCATGATGCACCACAAAGGGATTTGTCATTCTTGGACGTCACATCTTGGCTGAAAGGGATGGCGAGTAATGAATGTGTGCACCACTGGGTGCCAATAAGTGTGACAAAGTGAGACGTGCACAGACAACCAATGTGGTCTGGTTCAGATGGGCAGGTAGACGCACACTGATGACTTATGACGGGACAAGAGAAGAGACTGTCAACCAATTCATATTTTTACAAAGTAAATAAATATACATTTAAAGTATTCTACTTTTACAGGCATAGATGCACAATGGTGAGCACACACAGCTGCTCTGGCAGCTAGAAGAGATTGTTTTTCTCCCATTCTGACTGATGTCACTAAGTGTGTCCATTTGGGCGTATGTGTACAAAGGTTGATTAGGTTTACTCTGCCCTTTGTGACTCAGTGTGTGTGCCTTCAATTTGCGTTCGCATTTTAGATGCCACTGAGTCAGAAATGTGTCCTTTGATTCATGAATAAAAGCGCTCCAAGATGTTAGGGTGGAAAAGAATTTGAATACAGTATTCAGAAAGGCACACAAAAAAGTGCTTTTATGGATACCAAATTTTGAGCTTGTGTAACTTAGAAGAAAAGAAATAAAATGCCAGAGTGTGGGGGCGGGGTGGAGCGTCGGCAGTAGAGGGAGGTTAATTGATTGGCTGTGGTTTGTGAAAAATGTACCGTTATTCCTACATTTCATCCGGTTCTGTTAACCCATGTTGGATTGCTCATCTGAGATGCACATTCTGAAAAGAAGTGTAACAGGATGGTGCAACGGATGGTGATTATGATGATTTTTTTTTTCAGCATGTAAAATGTCCCATACATTTAGACAGACTTAAAATCTGTACTGGAGCCAGCCACTAGGGGGTGTTTTGGGTTTTCTTACTTGTTATGTTTCTGTATTTACTTACTTTACAGTATATGTTTGCGTTTTTACCCAAGGCTTGTAACCTTAGATTACTGTACTATACTTTTGACATTTAGCTTAACTTTGTGCATAAAACTTAAATCAGTGTTGCTTGTATACACACACATCAAGCTGAAAGCGTGTTAATTGTTTTTGCATACTAACTAAAAGGTTGCCCATCACCACTCATGATTTGTGTTTCATAAGAGAAGTAAACTGTATCTATTAAAGGGATACTCCACCCAAAAGTGAAATTTGTTTGTTGCCATATTCCCAAATATTAAGTGATTTTAAGGACTTTTTTTAAAATCACAGTTGTAGTTGTTACCATTCACTTACACAGTTGTATGCTAAGCTAAAGCTAAAGGAGTACTGCTGGGTAAGGATAAGAGCTGTGCTGGTTACAAATAATTTTTGCCCACTTATGGGGAATATAGCAGCAGACAAATTTTCACTTTTGGGTGGAGTGTCCCTTTAAGGGTCCCTTCTGTTTGCAAAGCACTGTAAAACCTTGTGGTCTGTTAATGCAATGTAGTTCAATAAAAATATCTTGTTTTTTGCAGAGATAAAAAAATCTCAGGAACATAATTCTTAAACAAAACAAATCTTGTAAATTACTGCTGGTTTTTAAATGTTTATACAAAAAAAAGATGGGAAGCTAGTTTGGATTTTATTTTTTTACCATAATTGACTTGGAATGAACAAATTACCACTTAATTGTAGACACACACAGGTCCTAAAACACACAAAATAAATAAATATAAAGAGAGAGTGGAAAAAATAAATACACAAATTAATATTACTTATGATTTTCCACCTTTTTTCTAATCTAATGTTTTTATCTTATTTTAGTGAATCTCATCAAGTGAAATCATCTTTATCCACTGACAGATAAATTAATTTGTTTTTGTTTATTTCCTCTTGAGTCGAGTAATTATTAATAAAATTTGAACAAAGTTTATTTTACAGTGCACTGTGGTTAAATGGCATATATATGGTTTTATCTATGTAAGTTGTGTTTAATCTATGCACTTCACGCCCCCAATGAGTGAGCTGGAGTTCATACTCTTTACATTGTTGTTGTTTTTTATTTAGGTAATTTATTACTAAGTTTGAAATAAAACCTGTCACACTTTTTAAACATATTTTTATCAACCAACACAAATGAAGCGATTTTCCACAGCTAAAGTGAAATCTCCTTAATTTAGAATTTCCCAAACGGCCTCGCTGTGTCACTCCTTGAAGCGTTAAAGTTTTATTCACCTCAAATCTCCTCAGAACACTCTGATGAATGGATCCAGCCATCGAGCAGGGTGAAAGCGTGACCTGGATAGCGGACCGAGTTGTGTATTATTTGTTCTGTTTCTGAACATACAAGCGTGACTAATTTTAATGGGTAGTGCACCATCATGGTCAAGGACCACCCTACAGACATACGTAAACTCATCCACACTGAAATGTGGTTCAGGAAGGCGAAGGAATGACTGATTTACAAGACACGCCAATGACTATTGACCACATGTACTGTAACCTGAAAAATGACTCTCTCTGTGTGTGTGTGTGTGTGTAGGTGTGTGTGTGTGTGTGTGTGTGTAGGTGTGTGTGTGTGTGTAGGTGTGTGTGTGTGTGTAGGTGTGTGTGTGTGTGTGTGTGTGTGTGTCACTCAGGCTGATGTTAATCAATCACTCACTAGAGACCCTGAACTTTAAACACCAGTAAAGGAAATAAATCTACTGGATGTGAAATTGAACGAGAGGGATGGAGGTAAAAGGATGGGGACGTTGTTCTTTCTCCATTTTTGTTTTTACCTATAATAATATGTTTTTTAGCCTTAACTTTGCTAATGTGGTTCAGAATTTACTTAATTTTCTTTTTCTGGTGTTTCTAGAGTTGCACTTTACAAAATTTAGGTTAGAATTAGGTTTTTTTCTTACTCTAAACATAAATATGACCAGATTTTCAGCCGCAGCTCTCAGGGCATGATCTCAGAGTGTGTACTTCTTGAAACACAGAGTGTAGTATCATTTAAGGACTGCAGAATCCAAACACAATTCACAAAGCTTGAACAGGCAACAGTCCCAAAGCTCTACAGTATGCTCAAGTTGAAGCTCAAGAAACTTTTTCAAGAGAGCTAGAAGATTATGTTTGAGTTAAAGAACTATCCTTGTAAGGCTGCAGAAGATTTAATAGTCTCTGAAGTGTACGCTGCTGTGTAGCAACACCTGCATGTTTACACCCTCTGTGTTCAAGATTCAGGGAAAAATAGGTTCAATTGTTGTTGTTTTTCCCAAAAGCAGCAAAAACGTTTGCAGATTTAATATGAAAAAGTCTGATAAATGTTTAAAACAAGCTCTAAAAATTGATGAAATCTAAACTTTTTGGCTGTGAAGAACAAAGAAATGTAGCTGAACTTTGATAAAAATAACACCCCTCCTGTTAATCCCAGGTGTGAACTGACATATAATCCCTTTGCTTGGTACCATGACCAAGACTTTAATAAAATACCAGCCAATAAAGGGAAAATGTGAAAGCTAATATCACAAAATTCAATAGAAGTATCTGAAAAAGACCACTACGGAAGTAATGTTGTGCTGAAAATCCACAATAGACCTTTTCAGATGGTGCAAAATGAAAGTTTTAATGTGTGCATCATGTTTCAATAAGGTTCGAGCTTAAAGGACACTGATTCCACAGATTTCAAGCTCAGGGGAAGTGAGTTCCAGCATCTGGGGCCAACAGTTCAAAATGCTGTCTCCTTTAACCTTTAGCCTTGAATGCTGCACCACCAGCAAGACCAGACATCAAGGACCCTCTGGGGATGCAAGGATGTAAAAGATCTTTGATATAAGCTGGTGCTTGTCCATGTAGAGCTCTGAAAACTAACAGGATCTCAGAGGACCTGGAAATCAAAGGGGTGTCAGTGTAGCTGGAAAGGCCGCTAATTAGAAGTCTAACACAGCATTCTGAGAAACTTGCTAACAATCCAAAATGGGTTAGACAAGTATACAAATGAATTGTGAAAAAGTTAATGTATTTAGCAGAAACTTTTATCTAAAGCGACATACGAATGATAATGAAACCAAGATGTTACCATTGAGGCAAACAAACAACTAACCCTAACAAACTACGGTACTTAGATGGTCAAACACTTCGTATCTAATACGATAAAAACAAGAGTGAAACACAGATCTGACATGAACGTCAAAAGAAAAAAACAGAATGAAAAATTATACCAAGAGTCCTAACAGAAGGTTACATTGTAAGGTGATCAAGAGACTCCCTGACTGTAGATACAAGCTTGTCCGGGACACAGATGTTGATGCCGGTTTTCTGGTAATTTAAATGTAGGACATTTCCAGCTTTTTCACTTTTAATAGAATCTAAACTTCTATGCAACGTCTGTAGTTCTCTAGACACATCTTGAGATTTAAAGGAGATATACAACAGAATATCATCTGCATATAAGTGGTAGAATATGTCTTTTTAAAGAGCTCAGAATGTGCTAAATAAGCCAGGAGATATAGGATCAACAGAAGAGGCCCTAAGAGTGAACCTTGTGGGACACCATAACCAATGGAAGTAGAAGAAGACCTGTATTTAGAAGCAGCCACAACAAGTTTTAGGCAGATATGAAGAAAACCACTCCCAACACAAATTCTAATACATCAACGGTATCAAATGCTAAAGTAAGGTCTAACAAGGGCAGAACCGAACATTTTTTTCTAAAAGGAGCAAATGATGCACGATAGCTCAAATGTTTCTCTGAATTCATCGTCTTTAGCAGGAATAGTTGCAGAAAAAATACAAAACAAGCCTAACTAACACATTGCTACACAAATGATCAACAAACCTTCAAAGTGTTTTCCATGCCACGGTGTTCATAAGACCTGTTGCATGTTTAGATCTTCAGAAGAAACCTGGACCTATAATAATATAGTCTAAAATATAGAGTTCCTTTCATGATGTGCCAACCGTTTGACAATATGTCGGTGCAAAACAGTGTTTCTTAATTTTGACCCCCCTGGGAGCACAATGTTTCTTCAGACCAGGACATCAGATTCAAAGCGTGGCTCAGCTCATCATTAGGCTCCGTGGAAGCTCGATCATGACCTATTAGTTCTGACTTGAATCAAATGTTTAGGCATGGAAAGATCTAAAACCAGCACAGCGGGGAGTCACCAGGAGCAGGGAGGGGAACACTGCTGGAAGAGGGACTTTATCAGATGGTCGTATAAATATTAACTACACACCGCATGATGAAACAACATCGAAATAAACGAAATGTGGTGTTCAAGACCCAAAAAAAGCACAAAATACTAAATGGTAGATTGCAAGAGAATTGCTTTATGAAAGTTGGTCTATATAATTAATACTAAAATCCAATTCAACAGTTTAAACTTTTTTCCATTTTTTCTTTTGTATGAAAAGTTTTTGTTGCGATTTGTAATTTGTAAAACAACTTTCGTTAAATTAAAATTTGGGGGATAAAGTTGAAATAATAATAATAATTCTTACCAGAGTTAACAAAAAACTAGCCAAGTTACTGTTTGCCTCAGTCAGAGACAGGAGGCAGGAATGAAGTCAAAAACTAAATAAGAAATGAAAAAAGACTGAAGAACACGAGGAGGGACTGCAGGAAGTGGAGCTTTGGAACAGTTTGGATTGTGGGGTCAGGTCTTGGGTCAGCAGCAACTCAATAAAATACACATCCCCAAACTAGAACACATTCACAGCTACAGACAAGAACAGGTCCACACAATTCCTCTAGCTCACGGACAAAGTACTCCCAGAAGGCTCTTGGCAACAGCTTCAGCAGCGGTTAGGGACTCATAGAAACGCCATACTGACAAGAAACACAGAGGGAGAGTTAACACACTTTAATGTTAGTACCAAATGTGGTTTTCTCTTTAATGAATATGCAAAACAATCACAACATTATTCTTGTCTCTAAATTAGGACTTGACACTTGCATTGCATAAAGCTATACCAACATGTCAAGAGGCAGAATAGTAATATATACGTATATATATATGTATGTATATATATATATATATATATATATATATATATATATATATATATATATATATACAATAAAATTTGCATTGCATTAGCCTCATACGTAACATCTTTTAGTCTGATTTCCCTGATCTGTTTTGTAAACCTTGTGGTTTTGACTCATCTTTTTTCCTCAGATGGATTTTTTTATGTGGTTGGACGCTTTATGTTCTTACAGGATGCACTCTGGGAAATGAGCATCCTAGATGTAGGATGTTGTATTGATTTGGCGATGTTCATGTGTGTTTGGGCTGCAGCTGAGAGTTGTCCCAATGAGAATTGGCTTAGTCAATACTCATGTTCCATTGTGTTTTGAAGGGCATGTGACATGTCAGGATGACCTGTAGGATTACTAAGATCTGAGTATATGACAGCTTGAATCAATGCTGTACTAGTTACTGATGTTTACCATGTGATATAGTATGGAGAAAAGTTTCTAGATCTGGTTTTTAGCCACTTGTGTGATCGCTAAATATGTCTTCATTATGAATAAAGTACATCAAAGTTTGGCCAACGATTCATCAAAGCATGTCTGGGTGAATATTGGTCCTTTGAGTATAGTGTCAAAAGGTCCAAGAGTGTTGTGTCAAAGGTCCAAGGCGACATGGTGGGATAAAGTCAACCTGCTACCATTACGCTTCTGACCCACCTAGTGAGATAGTAGCAGCTCTGTATTGGTCACCATATGACGTAGTGAGCTAGATATGCAGCTGGATGATGTCAAAAGGGGATGGTAGATGGTCTGTACAACCAACCAGCTGTGAGAACATGAGGGATGTCCAATAGGGATAGTCGAATATGTTTACTTCCGATTGGTATGTTTGGTGTTTATGAGCTTTACTTGTACCAGCACAGATCTGTGTTATTTATTTAAAAAACTATATTGTTGGTTTAAAACCAGATTAATCTCAAAGCAGTGACTTCCTTTTGATTGTTAAGCGTTCCTGTTATCGGAAAATTGTCTAATGGCTAAAACGTGTTTTATATGTAGAGCTTCACATCAGTGACAACCTTGCTTCTTTCCAGGATGTAGAGGGCTTGAATGGTGTTTTCTGATTGGCTAGATGTGATTTAACAAATGGTTTGTCTTGGTGGCCATATTGTAGAACTATTTTGTGAAAGATGCTGCAGAAACTTAAGCGTGTTGGTGTCCGTTTCTCTGTCTGGCTATTTTTAGCTTTTAAGATTAATGCCATCTCTCCTAGCTTCATAACAGTGTTAATACTGACAGCTATATTTTTTCCCTTCTGGAAACAAATACACCATCAGATGCAAAGAAAGAATGAATGTGGTGGGGGGGGTGGCATTTGGCAAATGTGAGCCAGATTGTTGGGTTTTCTTTTTAAAATTAATACAAAGAGTTTTTTTAAGTGCATGGTCTTGGACAGTACTGAGTAGGATTTACTGCATGTGAGAAAGAGAACAGAGAAAGCCTTCCAATGATATTAACTCATGCACAGTTTGATCTTACTGTGCACACACACACACACACACACACACACACACACACACACACACACACACACACACACACACACTGACTGAACCTTTAGTGCAAAACACCTTCTGTTCCATTTCTTTCAATTTCTATGAAAGAATTTTGTTTTCACCTCATAAATGTGAAAACACATAAATCCTGGGATAAATGGTGACAATGAAGAGAGAGAGGTGTGTTTGTGTGTATTTGGGCTTAAATTTTGTGTGTGTCACCACAGATAGGCTCTGGAGTGGAAACAGATGAGGAAAAACTTGGGTTGAGGATTAAAGTTTTTACCATGACACTTCCTGGAAGGGTAAACCCGATACAATTAGGGCAATAAAAATGTAGATATTTAAACTAAGATATTAAGGATTTGATTGGTTACATTTAGGAAAATACGTGTTTTAAAAAATATGTACTTAAAAGGTTTTCATGGGGTAGAATTTCAAGGAATTTTACATTTAAAAATGCCAAATTTAAACTAAACCGAAGGTTAAGCTGTTAATTAAATAGGTTTTAAGATGTAACGTTACTGTAGGAGCCAGGTTATTTTCCCTGATAGTATTCGTTAATAAATAAAACATGGAGTCAGAGAAAAATGTGATTACAAAGTGCAATAAATGCAAGCATGAAGGAAGCAAAATGCAAAAGTCATTATATTGTGTCAATGTTTGAAACCGAGACACTTAATCATACTGAGAATGCATTTGTTATGCCTGCCTTACCACTCAATAAATGTGAACATGGATCTAATCAAGACACTTTTTATTGAAGAGAAGAATGAAAACACTGCATTCATTTCCTCTGATTCTCAGAATGAATGGCCAGCGTTTATTTATCACAAAAAATAATGCAAGAATTTATTTTAATCAATGAAAAATCAACTTAAACGAGTCGCAAAATAGTCTTAGAAGAAGGATGATAAACTTGTATTTGCTCTTTATCTTTCTGCTCAGAGAGGTTCCAAATGATGGATAAATGGATGCTTCACTGAATTTGTGAAAAAAGAGGAGAAAATACCAACTAGAAGGAAAGAAATGAGAAGAATACAGTAGAAAAAAGAGAAGTAGGAAATAAGTTGCAGTGGTAGCAACGCAGTTTGGCTCTTTTCCAGACCTAAAAGAGATCTGGTCTTTTTTCCTCCTTTACTCTTTCTCATTTATTTCAAGGAATCTGTTCGTTAACGGCCAGCTTGTGGTTTTATTTTTTTCTAGGACAAACTCGAACATGTTGATTGATTGGAGTCAGTTTGCCTTCCTCTACCCCAGTTTTCTGATGTGTACATAAGTTTATTTTGGTGGAACTGATTAGTTGAACCACTTTTTGTGTGTTTCTGCCCTTTGATCCGTTTTTCTGAAGAGTAGCTGAGAAGCAGAAATGTTTTTTATATTTATAGAACAAGGATGATTCAATCATGCAGTTATGAAATGGAGAAGAAGTGTAATGGATTTTTCTAGTACAATTCTGTGGTATGAGGCGGTAAAACCAGTATCTCAACTGTTGGGATTAATTGGAAACTTTCACTAGGTGTTTTCTAAAATGTCTGGAAACATTTGTGGTTTTTTTGACCCCACATGTAAGTCAAACGGCCTTGAAACGTGAACACATTTTTTTAAATGTTGTTTCTGAGTTTCTTCTCGGTTTGAAGTTTGTGTGTGGGAAAAAAATACAAGAAATGTGAGGCGACTGTGGGAGGAAATGACTATTATTATACATCTTATGTCCATTTTGTGAAAGTGCCTAAAATCTTTTCAATGGATCAATATTGTATGCATTGTGTTTACGAATCTTTTTCTGTGTTTCTACAGGTTAACAGGCTTCCAGGCTCCTCCCCCCGTCACCAGTACGGGAAACGTTTTCTCCTTGAGGCTGACCAGTGATTTTGCTGTCTCTGCTCATGGCTTCAAGCTCAACTACGAAGGTCAGAAAATGTGTTTTGTTTGTGTATTAATTAGTTTCTTTAGACTGTCAGGAGAGCTGCATTTCAAGGCCTGTAAAACTGAAGAACATAAATAAGGAACCGTTTATTAAAACATGAGAAATGTCATCGTTGATTGAGATGTCGGAGGTGTAGAAGACAAAGATGTGACAAAACTTCACCTTGAAGAAATCCTTGAAATAACTGATATGATTCACAATATGTTGCGTCATTTTTCAGGTTTTCTTTGCTTACCTTTAAAACACCAGGTGCCTTCTTCTGTTTCGATTCCGATGCTTTCACCGTAGACGTGGTTTCCTTTCAAATCAATTCATTTGAAGGAGTTGAACTCGAATGACGGATTATTCATATGTTGGCTTTTTTTTTTCAAGCAGAATTGCCAGGTCGTGAACTCAATCTACTTTTTTTTTTACTCGTGTCCACTCGGCACCGGATATGACTTGGTAATGGATCACAAGTGCATCCCTCTTCAACATGAGAGGCTTACAAAATCAAGACAGAGGAGAATCACAAACAGATGTGACTAAATAAAAAAAGGCTAAAGGACAAAAACAAATACTTCCCCTAGTGATTTGGTTGCAGGAATCAGTAAATGAAATATTTCTCTGTAAATTTTGTAGCATTTAACTGAAAAAAACAAAATCACATTTCCTCACAACATTTTCTTTAATACTTTGTTGCACTTTTCCTTCAGGGCCCGAGTAAACACCACAGTACTTTCTTCACAGATTAAAGAAAACACATAAAAAGTCAAAGTTTTGGTTAAATTTAGAACTTAATTTGTCTCCACATCACATCCTTTCTACTTTTAAGATTTTAGATTAGATTTGGGTTGTAGATTAGGAAAAAAAAACAAACTTTGATATCCTCAACGGGGTGATTAGTTCTGAGGAATTAAACAAACAAAGCATGAAAAAGTGTACCAGGGGCACAGAGATGATGCTGGAATTGAACTAAACTGACGCATGATGAAAATGTTTGTTTACAAAGTGTTGATGTGTCAACAGCTGTGTCACTCACATGATTCAATTAGATACTGAACTGTAAGCCTTTTAAAAGTTCTGCTGTGTGTTTAAGCTAACACACACACACAGCCACACACACACAGCATGGTGTGCAGAATCCATAATTGCAAATAACGATGAGATAAGTCAATGCTGAAGTCACCTAGTCTTTGTTTTTGTTAAAAAATATGCAACTGGAAGCTTTCTCGATTCAAACAGAAATGTGCGAAGTACAAAGCTTTTAAGCTGTAGTGAGAGAAAACAATCCCCTGGTCCTCCTTCCTGAGGGCCATTGGGGGTTTTTGTGGGTCCAGTTTACAGGGAGATGTTTTGGTTACGTTCCTGAAAGTGTGGATCACTGTGAAGCTGTTTGGGGATCAGACTCAGAGTTGTGCTGTAAGTGTAGATGTTTGAAACCTCATACCTTCCTCTTTCTTTAACGCTGTTTTCGACAATCCCATATTATCCTTCTTATCCTTATCCTTGATCTGAAGAGTTGGTTCTTCTGGTCATGTGTGTTGTGTTTATGCAGTTTAATCCAACCTTTTTTACTGACAGTGTTAGAGCATTTTTGCTTTAGGTACTCCTCCTGTTGAGTGGTTAACTTTTTTTGACTTTACGGCATAATGGACAGCCTCTGGTTTGGGAAACAGAGTGGACAGGCAGATAGATTGATAATAACATGAAAAGTAAAAGATGTAGAGAAAACTTTCTTGTTATTAAATGGTCTTGGCCAACATGTCTTTATGCTTTCTGAAGGGTTTTCACAGTTTTGTCTGTTTTTCTTTAAAATTTTTTATTTCAGTATAGTACTGGGGCATTTGTTTGATGCATGTAGCTCAGTTGGTAGAGTAGCCGGTCTGGAATCCAGAGGGTCACCTGTTCAATCCCAGCTCCAGCTGGGTTACTTTGTGTCCTTGGTCAAGACACTTCACCCACCTTGTCTGCTGCTGGTAATTGGAGTAACTTGGCAGGCACCAGTGCATGGCATCCCCATCTTTGTCAGTGTGTCCCAGGGCAGCTGAGACCACAACGTACCTCATCACCACCAGTGTGTGACTGTGTGAGTGAATGGGTGAATGACTTGTGCTGTACAGCGCTTTGGGGAGTGTAATACACTCTAGAAAGCGCTCTATAAATACAGACCATTAGGAATCATTTAGGGATATAAAAGTCTCTTAGACCCATGGAATGAACCAATATTGTGTCGATGCATAACCAACAATTTGGTAAAGAACATGTTTTATGTTGTGGTTCAAACACAACATATTTCCACTTTTTGTTGAATCTAACAAAAATACTAAAAACAACACGGCTTTGCAAACCTAAATTCCCAAAGAGCAAGAAAACCTGACATAGGAAGAAGCATCTCTCAGGTCCCGACGTTCTTGTTTTTAAAGACATAACTTTCACACACATTTGTATAGTTTTATTAGCTGGACACGTGTTTATGCATCACTTCTCCACTTTCCTGTTCCATTAAGCACAAACTGCACATTACGTGGTCGTGGCAAATATTTGACCGCAAATAAAAGAAAACGCAGCATGTTTTCACCTATTAGTACAGTACACATTAGGAGCAGCTAAATTCTAGAAGATGTATGCATATGGCTGTCCTACTTTAAGCATTTATTGGTTTGCACATGTGACTATGTAGTAATTATCCATTTTCTGCAATGGGATTTTATTGAATACATACCAAATTTATGCTTTTCATGTAAAATTGCTGCTTATATTTTAGTATTCAGTCAATAGAGCTATTAGACAACTGTTCTAATGATGTCAGAATGGTGTTTTTGGTTAAAGGGTTTTAACTCAATCTCTGCCTGACTCCTGTTTGGGTAGAAAGGTTGAAATGGAGCAGCTGTTGTAGTTTTTCCCACAGGCAAGACAACGACTTGTATTTTTACCACACAGACTCAGTAGCTTGTAAATTTAGATTCCATGAAGGCCAGAAACAAACTTCTGAAAACAAAAGGTAATTTCAGGCTCTAATTATCCAGAAAGGGTGTGAAAAATATTCTCATTTACAAGGTAAAAAACACAGTACGCCCACTTTCAGTGTAAAGGTTTCAAATCAGTTAAAAGAGTTTATGACTTGTTACCTAATTAAAATATTCTGGTTCTTATTAGGTCTTAAGAATAAGTAAACAACACCTCAATTTAACAACCACACAAGACTTACTGCCCTGTTATTTTTTTTTAATACAAATAAAGCTATAATACTGAACTAATGTGTTAAAAAATACCAAAATGTTGAAGCTTAGTTAGTCCGTGTTAAAACACAGAACATCAACAGTAATCTGAGTAAAGCTCCCCCTCAATTTAAGGAAAATTACTAAACCATTTCCAAACAATTAAAAGTTTTTCATTGAGAAAGATGATTTCACATGCAGTGACCATTCAAGACAGTTGCCTGTAGGGCTGGGTATTGTTAGGAATGTCACAATTCGATTTGATTCGATTCGATATTGATCTATTAGCTTCAATATCGATTCAATAATAAGTAAATACACAAGTAATTAAGTACCTAACGGCTCTACGTTAACTTTTTTAGCTCATAGCACTGGTGCTACAGAGGTTGCAGATTTTGTAGCCTCGCCTCGCCTCGCCTTCCTCCGCTTATCCGGGTCCGGGTCGCGGGGGCAGCATTCTAAGTCGGGCAGCCCAGGCCACCTTCTCCCCGGCCAAGTCCACCAGCTCCTCAGCTGGGACGCCCAGGCGTTCCCAGGCCAAACTGAAGATGTATTTCCTCCAGCTTGTCCTGGGTCGACCTGGGGGCCTCCTGCCGGCAGGACATGCCCAGAACACCTCCCGAGGGAGGCGTCCAGGAGGCATCCTGACCAGATGCCCGAACCACCTCAACTGGCTCCTTTCGATATGGAGGAGCAGCGACTCTACTCCGAGTCTCTCCCGGATGTCCGAGCTTCTTACCCTATCCCTAAGGCTGAGCCCGGCCACCCTGCGGAGGAAACTCATTTCAGCCGCTTGTATCCGCGATCTCGTTCTTTCGGTCACTACCCAAAGCTCATGACCATAGGTGAGGATTGGGACGTAGACCGACCGGTAAATCGAGAGCCTTGCTTTCTGGCTCAGCTCTCTCTTTACCACAACAGACCGGTTCAGCGTCCGCATCACTGCAGACGCTGCCCCAATCCGCCTGTCGATCTCCCGCTCCCTCCTTCCCTCACTCGTGAACAAGACCCCGAGATACTTGAACTCCTCCACTTGAGGCAGGACCTCTCTCCCGACCCGGAGTTGGCAATCCACCTTTTTCCGGTCGAGAACCATGGCCTCAGATTTGGAGGTGCTGATCCTCATCCCAGCCGCTTCACACTCGGCTGCGAACCTTCCCAGCAAGAGCTGAAGGTCAGAGCTCGATGAAGCTAGGAGGACCACATCATCCGCAAAAAGCAGAGACGCGATTCTCCTGTCACCAAACCCAACCCCCTCCACACCACGGCTGCGCCTAGAAATCCTGTCCATAAAGGTTATGAACAGGACCGGTGACAAAGGGCAGCCCTGGCGGAGTCCAACCCTCACTGGGAACAGGTCCGACTTACTGCCGGCTATGCGGACCAGACTCACACTCCTCTGGTACAGGGACTGAATGGCCCTTAACAAAAGACCATCCACCCCGTACTCCTGGAGCGCCCCCCACAGGGTGCCCCTGGGGACACGGTCATAAGCCTTCTCCAAATCCACAAAACACATGTGGATTGGTTGGGCAAACTCCCATGACCCCTCCATCACCCTAGCGAGGGTAAAGAGCTGGTCCACAGTTCCACGACCAGGACGAAAACCACATTGCTCCTCTTCAATCTGAGGTTCAACTATCGACCGGAACCTCTTCTCCAGTACCCTGGAGTAGACCTTTCCAGGGAGGCTGAGGAGTGTGATCCCCCTATAGTTGGAACACACCCTCTGGTCCCCCTTCTTAAAAATGGGAACCACCACCCCGGTTTGCCACTCCATAGGAACTGCCCCCGATGACCACGCAATGTTGCAGAGACGTGTCAGCCACGACAGACCTACAACATCCATTGCCTTGAGATACCCAGGTCGGATCTCATCCACCCCTGGGGCTCCGCCGCTGCGTAGTTGTTTGACTACCTCAGCGACTTCTGCCCCAGAGATTGGACAGTCCGTCCCCAGGTCTCCCAGCTCTGGTTCCTCCTCGGAATGCGCGTCGGTGGGATTGAGGAGCTCCTCAAAGTATTCCTTCCACCGTCCGACTATAGCCCCAGTTGACGTCAGCAGCTCCCCGTCCCCACTGTAAACAGTGTGAGCGAGTTGCTGCCTTCCTCCCCTGAGGCGCCGGATGGTTTGCCAGAACCTCTTTGGAGCCGACCGATAGTCTTTTTCCATGGCCTCGCCAAACTCCTCCCACGCCCGAGATTTTGCCTCGGCAACTGCCACTGCTGCACTTCGCTTGGCCCGCCGGTACCTGTCTGCTGCCTCTGGAGACCCACAGACCAGCCACGCCCTGTAGGCCTCCTTCTTCAGCCTGACGGCTCCCCTAACCTCTGGTGTCCACCAGCGGGTACGGGGGTTACCGCCACGACTGGCACCGGCTACCTTGCGACCACAGCTAGCAACAGCCGCCTCAACAATCGCAGAGCGGAACAAGGCCCATTCGGACTCAATGTCCCCCACTGCTCTCGGGACGCGGTCGAAGCTCTGCCGGAGGTGGGAGTTGAAGACCATCTTGACAGGCTCTTCTGCCAGGCGTTCCCAGCAGACCCTCACTATACGTTTGGGTCTACCAGGTCTGCGCGGCATCTTCCCCTGCCATCTGATCCAGCTCACCACCAGGTGGTGATCAGTTGACAGCTCCGCTCCTCTCTTCACCCGAGTGTCCAAAACATACGGTCTCAGGTCAGATGATACAACTATAAAGTCAATCATCGACCTGTAACCTAGGCTGCCCTGGTACCAGGTGTACCGATGGGCATCCTTATGTTCGAACATGGTGTTCGTTATGGCCAAACTGCGACTTGCACAGAAGTCCAATAACAGAACACCACTCGGGTTCAGATTGGGCGGGCCGTTCCTCCCAATCACGCCCCTCCAGGTCACGCTGTCATTGCCCACGTGAGCGTTGAAGTCCCCCAGCAGGACTATGGAGTCCCCAGTAGGAGCGCTATCCAGCACTCGTCCCAGAGACTCCAAAAAGGGTGGGTACTCTGAACTGCTATTTGGTGCATAAGCACAAACAACAGACAGGACCCGTTCCCCAACCCGAAGGCGTAGGGAAGCTGCCCTTTCGTCCCCCGGGGTAAACCCCAACATACAGGCAGAGAGTCTTGGGGCTAACAAAAAGCCCACCCCAGCCCTCCGCCTCTCACCCGGATCAACTCCAGCAAAGAAAAGTGTCCAACCCCTCTCCAGGACTCGGGTTCCAGAGCCAACGCTATGTGTCGAGGTGAGCCCAACTATATCTAGCCGGTATCGCTCAGCCTCTTCCACAAGCTCCAGCTCCTTCCCCGCCAGAGAGGTGACATTCCATGTCCCGATAGCCAGTTTTCCCGTCCGGGGATCGGATCGCCAAAGCTCCCGCCTCGGTCTGCCACCCGATCCACAAGCACCGGACCCTTCACTCTCCTCCTGCAGGTGGTGGGCCCACAGTTGGATGAGCCCATGTCTCCGGTTCGGGCTGGGCCCGGCCGGGCCCCATGGGCGAAAGCCCGGCCACCAGGCGCTCGTCCACGGGCCCCAACCCCAGGCCTGGCTCCAGGGTGAGACCCCGGTAACCCTCCGGGCCGGGTACTCAGACTCTTTGGTTGTGTCTCCATGAAGGGTCTTCTGAACCGTTCTTTGTCTCACCCCTCCCCTAGGACCAATTTGCCATGGGTGACCCTACCAGGGGCACAAGTGCCCCAGACAACATAGCTCCTAGGATCGTTAGGGCACTCAAACTCCTCCACCACGATAAGGTGACGGTTCAGGGAGGAGCGACGGTTCAGGGAGGAGAGATTATTATAGATTTTGTAGCACAGAACAAAAAGTTGTAGCACCAGCATAAACATTCAGCTACAATATCTAAAAGCCAAAATTAGTACTTGTCATTGTTAACACACGGACAAAGTGCTTATAATGAAAACACAATAAAAAATATATCTTCAAACATGTTTATGTGTCAGTGTAATTTCAAAAAGAACATTTGTTCATTCAAATTAGTGTAGATTTGTTCAAAGTGTGAGTGTGCTGAGAAATGTGTGCAATTAGTGTTTTACTGTAGTGTTCATCCTGTGTGAGTTTTAGAAAAAAAAAGGGCAATATTATAGTTTGTATACATATAGTGATATGTGGTTGTTGAGTTATCTGATTTGATCTTTCATTTTTTAATTTGATATTTTTCTTAGATCTTGCCACCCTTGTACTGTCTTTGCCCCTGCCTGCCCCCCTCCCCCCTCTAGATTCGCCCCTGGGGCGGAGCTGCAGCAGCGTGTCAGGCGGACTTCAGTGTGAAGCCTTCTCTCTCCCTGACTCGGACCGTGGACCCGTTTACAGACATCGATGTGACCCATTAGGATTTTTAGTTCCTCTGGTTTAATGCGTGTCTGTGATTAAACCACAGGGAGACTTTTAGCGTCACTAAGAGGTTTTTTTCCGAACAGCTGACAGGCGGAAGAGACGGAACTCTGTCGCTAGACGAGAACTTTAATCCGTACAAGTGCGCAAATACTATATTCCACACGCTTTACATCGTTTTAACATTCTAAAACTTAATTCTGAAGGTTTGGTGGCGTTTATTTCGCCGTGCGCCATGATCAATTACGTGTTGAGGAAATAGCACGAGCGTTATGTCTAAAAGTAGTTTATAGCACAGATCGTTTTTATCATCGCACTGCGACATACATGTCACACTGTACAGCCCTAGCTAAGAATATTTTTCAATAATGTGTGCAGTATTACAAATGTTTAAGAACAAACTGACCCCCGCGTTTCCTGTCATGGTTAATTTAGCAGAATAAGCAGTACAATAATACGTAAGCAGTACGTGTATTGAATACAAACCACAGCTGTAACAAACAGGTGCTTTTTTTAAACACCTAAAGTGTGTGTAATAGTAGAAAGTATTTCTTTCTTGCTATACATTCAAGTTATAAAAGAAATGTAAACAGAAGCACAGAATGTGCATCCTCCTCGTCATTTACAACGCTGAACGCTCTCACTAGAGTGTTGCCCACAGCGCCCCTACTGGCCGGTGGGCTGAATCGATTCATAAAATGTGATGAATCGATATTGAATTGAGAAATTAATAATTGCAATGCATTGATGAATCAATATTTTTACCCAGCCCTAGTTGCCAGTCTAAGAGTGTGTCCCTGTGAGTTTTCCTGAGGTCAGACTGTTCAACTCTCAGAGAAATTGCAAAAAGCTCAATAGCTGCATTTCAGACTCTACAGCCTTCAGCAAGTTAAATGCTCCTGACAGGACAATTAGAAGAGATTGAACAGGTGTGGCTTGTTTGCAAGGGTTGCCAATAGAAAGCCTCTTCTCTGTAAAAAGAACATGGCAGCACAGCTTAGCATGGCCCAGGTTTGCATCTGAGCAAAGGGCAAGTTACAATTTCCTTTGAGGAGGAAAGAGGGAAGTAAAGATGTCGGACAATAATGGGGGAAACCAAACACAGCGTGTCAGCACAAAGCTTGGTTGAACTGGGTCAGGCAACAACAGAATGGTTGGATATGGAAAGAATCAGAGGTGGTCCAATAACCCAGTACAGCACTATTAAAATGCTGAGACAGGACATTAGCGGAGCTCAAAACACACCTTTTCAAACGTGAACTCCTTCCCATCAGCTGCTTATGCTGTAGTTTCTTTTCCTACGTGTAGTTTTATTGTCGCTTTTCTGTGTGATTTCTTGTGATTTGTCTTGAAAGGTGTTATATAAATAAACCTTACTTACTTATTTTGTGTAAAGAAATGTCTTATAAACATCAATGAACTGAAGCTGTGTAGAAAGAGAAATGGGCCAAAGTTCTCCACGATAAATAAGGCAGGTTAATCAGGGAATAACACTCATTGTTCACTCATTGCTTTTACATTACAACAGTAGCAGTGTAGAAGACTTATTTGTTTATTTTAAGTTGATCTTTATGCATTTCACAGACTGGAAAAAGGTACTCCAGGTTGGGTGTCAGTCCTTGCCTCAGGCAAAGATGTTAAAGTACCGTAGCGTCTTGTTCCTTCATGGACTGAGGGAGAGATGGACCGACAGATCAGGTCTTCATCTCTAGTGTTGAGGTTGCTGCTCTGGTCTGTTTTGGTGAAGGCGATCAACCAAAAGGCAAATCTCTGGATGTCCTGGTCGCTCTACCTTCCATCCTTCATTTATTGTCACACGATTTGGACTGAAAGAACAAGATTTTGGATGCAAGAGGCTGAAAAGGACTGTTGGATGTTGGACTCTGTTGGATGGTTGGGCTCAGACTTGGTGAGGTGAGGAGCCTGGAGGAGATTTGCTGCTACTCCTCTTCAAAAAAGGTCAACTAAGAAAGTTCATGCATCTGATTTTGATGCCTCCTGGTGGCATTCCTCTGGAGTTTTTTCAGGAAGGAGATCCCAGGGAAGACCCAAAACCTACTGAAGAAACATTAATCCTCTCTGGACTGGGGACGCTTTGGGATCCCTCAGGAGGAACTGGAGAGTGTTGCCAAGAAGAAGGGCCTCTGGGTTTCTTCCTGAATCTGTTACTTCTGCAACCTGAACTTGGTCAAATAGATGATTTACTGTATATATTATACGGTATTTTAAGACTTTATAGGTTGGATAAGCAGAAGAAGGCGAGGCGAGACGAGGCAAGACTTTATAGGTATCAGACCTGTTCTATTAATCTAAAAATGTAGTCAAGATATTAATGAATGCCCCACACACACACACTGCCCTCAGTTGATTCAAAAAGGTAGCTATCCCAAATAAGTATGACACAAAAAAACGTCCTTTAACTCGAAGATTAACCCCAATATTTTCAAATTTTGGCCCCAAAGTTACTTTGTTTCCTCCTCACATTGTTAAATGTATTTATAAGTACTTATAGGTCCAACACACACTGGGTTATCTGAGCTATACGTCCACACACAGCTCAGCGGCCTGTGTGTCTTTCTGCATCCCATCATGGGTCACTGTGCTTGTCTGAATGTGCGCTGGATAGCTGATGGGTAATCATCTTGTTGCTCTGGGTCTGGTGCACTGCACAATCACAACATCGCTGATTGCAAAGTGTCTGTGGTAAAGTCTCCACGCATGCTGCGTCTGGGTTTATACAGCAGTCTGTGTGTCAGCGCTACTCACATGTTGAAGCAGTTGTCCCAGATCTACTCACTGGCACAAATATCTCACCAGCTACTTGGCCCGTGTTTATTCTAGGTTGTTGTTTTTTTTTTCTCCATCTCTGTGTGTGTAGATGTAACGCAGAGGGAGTTCGCCCTCAGTGCGATGATCCATGGGACTTATCTAAGGAGACCCTGCTGTTGATACGTGCAGACTTTTGACTTACACAGTATGTGTTTTGCAGATGGGCAGACAGAGAGAAGATGCACCACAATTGGCATTTTAGAAAAATGAAACATTAATCTGCTGATCTTCAGCTTATCTGCTTCTTATAACATTCACAACACACAGCTTGGCTGTAAATCCATCAGAAGGAGGGATCTTTTTCTTCCTTTATCTGTTTTTAGAGAATTTAGACAAGTCATTTATAGTTCATGTAATCCATTCTACATTTTAGTGTGTTGGAACCATTTCTCTGAGGTTCTGGTCCATAATAACATGACAGCATCACACAGTTGCTGCAGATTTGTCAGCTGCACATCCATTATGTGAATCTCCTATTCCACCTCATTCCAAAGGTGCTGGTGACTGTGGAGATCCAGTGAACTCATCGTCAAGGAACCAGTTTGAGATGATCTGAACTTTGTGACATGGAGCATTATCCTGTTGGAAGTAGCCATCATCTTCCGTTTGATGCTCAGTTTGTTGACTTCCTCACATCTAGATGCCTAAATGCACTGAGTTGCTGCCATGTGATTGGCTCATAAGCTATTTGTAATAAAAATTAATACAGATGTACTAAATGAAGCAAATGTAAATGCGTGTAGAATAAATAAGCACATATGTGGATTAAAAGTTCATCATGATTAACATTTAAACTCATTATAAGTAGATCTTCCAACAGTTACAATTAGAAATAAAAAAATCTAACTCAATTATAGACAACATCAACACAGCTGGCATCTTACTTTATTTACAGCTGACTTGCTACAGATGTGAAATGTATTGACTTTTAGTGTGTATTAAATTTAGTCAACAATAGCTGGTGAGTAATGTTAGAAAATGTAAGAAATAGTCAAGAATAAGACGAGAAGAAGTTTGCAGATGCACAGGAAACGTTTGTGGCATCTGGACGCCTCGTGGCCTTCACTGTGCAGACACTCCAGGCACATCAAGCTAAGAGTGCACCCTGCTCCGGGGTGCACTCTTAGCTTGATGTGATGCCTGAGGCCTTTTACATCACACCTTACCTTTGGACACTTCAATCACGAGTCCAGAATATGCTGCAGGAAGTCAGTAGGGAGGAAAAGGTCTGGGTTTATCTATGCCTGTCCCAACCTGTGTGCATGTGTGGAAAACAAGTGAGCAAATCAGATTGAGAATAATAGATAGAAGTATTTAGCCTAAACATAAAAAACACATTATCAGTGTGTGAGGAATATTGAGCAGAAACACAATATGTCTTGGTCTTCTCCAGCTCTGATGTGATTGTAGGACACCTTAGATATTTATTCTGTCCCTCTGAAGACTGAAGTCAGATCATCACTAATTCATATCTTAGCACAAACCATACAGTCAGCATAGGAGCACATGCATGTGAATGACACACTGATGTATAATTTACTATGGCGCTGGGGGCAGTTTGAGGCAGAATCACAGATTACTACCATGCTTAAACACACACCATTTGCACGCACACATACTTTCACAGATATGGACGCTCTTTTGTAGCATGATTGTCAACGAGATATTGCTTGGTGTTGTTTACCTTGAAGAAGCTGAAGATTTGTACATTTTTGGATTTCTGGTGATCGGTTTCCTGCTTATCAGCTGTTGTGGGATTCTGCTACAAAGACAACAAATGAAGAAAATAGCAGAGTTAGCAGGGGCTATTGGCAGGCTGTCTGCTCTCCAAGAAAATCAAGCACGAGCCATGAACTTGATCGCCCCGGGGCTGAATGAACTCACTCGGGGGCAGGTCTCAAGTGCAGAACTCAGAGGGGTGAAAAACACCCTTGAGAGAATGGTTCGAGACGACGGGATTTAAAAGCCATGATTCAAAACTTTGGATTTACAAGAGCCAGCGAACGGATAGTAAGGCGGCAAATAAATCAGGAATTGCTACCTGAAGACAAAATAATCTCATTCTCTCTGACTATGCCCTTGGATTTCCCCATCCCTTCTGCTAGGAAGAATGCATAAGTTGCCCGCGTCCCCCCATTGTCCTCTGTCCTGACGTCTCCTCCCTCGGCTGGGACCAGATAGGTGCGACCGCGCGAGGACCAACGACTGAAAGCAGGGGACCCTACTTCCCCACCTCCCTGCTGTGTTTTTATGTTTCTCCCCATTGTTGTGACTGTACGCGCAAAATTTTTGGACTGCTATCAGCTTGTCTCTCTCCCTCTGGAGACGAGCTGGGGAGCTGTCTTTTTTTCTTCCTCTCTCTCTCCTTCCCTGATCATATTTCACACTGTTTGCACATTCCATCTGCAGGCAGGCACCTCCCAGAGGCTGCCCAGGTTTCTGTAAACCAAGTCAAATTCCTCGACTGTGAGACGCCACTTTCCTGGTCAATATAGCTGATTGTCATTCTGATAAATAGAGTTCTTTACCGATAAATCACCAGTTTGCCATTCAAGCTATTCCAATGTGCCTGATAGAAAATTTCTTATAAACCACTGGATGGAATTGATTGAATCTTTCAGAACATAATTATTGGATCTTCATCTATAACAGTTTGACTCTTGGAGTCAACTCTAATCAAGAGGGCAGCCACAGCTAAATGATGAGCAATCACACAAAAAATGAAATAACTCGTTTAGTTGTGTAGATATTGAGCTAGAATTTGGTGTGGAAGCATCATTCCCAATGCATGCTTTGGGTGTTAACAGATTGCTTGAGATCCTGCAATAATCTGTAAGATTGGACATAACTTTATTTTTAAGATTTGACTAAATCAACTGTAACGTTTTTATTTCTCAACCAAAGATGGTCAAAGTTTAAAACTCTGTCATGAGAGGCTTTGGGTGATGTCCATTCCTTCAAGGAACGCCAGGCCTTTAATATGATTGTTTTAAAATTATCTTAATGTAAAATACACAAATATATTGATTAGTTACTTAAAGAAAATGTGTTGAATTTGTAATAAAGGCTTGAGTGATGCAATCACATCTGTAACCCGTTGTATCAATGTCATGAAGCAAAGCTCATTTGGATTCATGAGGCTTCACCGTGTAAGTTTGTTATTTTCAGTTTTCGCATCGACTTCTTTGAGGATATTTTACAAAACATCTGTAATGGTTCAACTGACACTCAAGTAAACTTTGAGTTTTAGAGGATATTTTAAGCACAAAGCAACCCTAAATGCTTTTCAGAGCAAACACAAAACATCCAAAAGTACAAGCTTTGGGGAAAAACGGCTGAGGTTTAAAGGACTGAACAATTAACAACACCTATAAAAGCAATTTATTAATAGTTCTAAACAACTGAAAAAAAGGCTAAATTAAAAACTAAAAGGTTAAAAGCGCACAAACGAAAAGAAAAGAGGATGTTTAATTTAGGATCACATCAAAAGATGAGTGAATTTCAAATATAATCTCTTTTAAGAGAAAAAAGTTTTAAACAAAACGAGTGTTGTGACCTTTAGGTGAACTCCTGTGGGTAGATGAGTTATAATTGCTGAAAGTAAATTTGCCTTTGATTATTGTCTATTAGATTGCTTTTGTATGCAAATAGAGAAAACTGTATTTGCATCTTAGAGGAAGCTTATTACCTTGGAGTCTTGGAATAAAGTAAGAACCCTCAAAAAATGAATTTCTGTAAGGTATGTATTTATTAGAATGGTAGGTTTACATTTGAGCTAATTCACTTCCTACATTCAGTACTTCAGTGGCAATTACTAAGATAGTTTAGTGACTAAAGAGAAGGCATAAACTCAGACTCATGAAATAGAAAGAGGTGGATAAAAAGTAAAAACACCAAATGGACACAAAACAAATGTAACAGTTGGGAATTTTTCTACATTTATTCACTCTGAACCCTTTATCAGTGTTATTTTTAATGACCGGGGAGGGGAGATGTAATGTTCCAACACATAGAAATCATTGCCCGCTGGTTGAACGGTTTGGGACCTCTAACCAGCCAGATGTCAGTGGCGTTGATGGACCCATCTGCACCGTGGGCATTTCTCCATCAGTTCCTCATAATATCATGGAGAGCTGCTCACAGGGGTCTGCAGCCAGACCAGTGATCCGACCAGTGTGGACACATCTCCTGATCTGATGTTACTTTGACACATGATGGAATGTTTAATCTTTTGGAAAAAGCTCATGCATACATTTTGACAGGCACAGAAATAAGTGTTATGATCATTTTATGGCCCATTCAAACACCTGATTCAATGAACTGGTCAAGTTTTTGTGTTTATTTCTTTGTGGTTTTTCAGTTAGAAAGTCTGGTTAACATCTGGGCATAGATAGACCACAGGAAGAATCTTTGTGTCTTAATTGTAAGTGGTGTTGAGAAGACAGCAAGAGATGAACAATCAGATTGTGTATCATCTGCAGTTATGCGTCTTCTGTACTGGTAAGGCAAAGCTCTCAGTTTACTGGTCCATCTCTTATCCAACCTTCAACTAAAGTCATGAGATTAGGATTGTGATAGGAGTGAGATCCTGGATACAGGTGGCTGAAATAATCTGTAGCAATAAGGTTTCAGGTTTCAGCCTTAGAGATGAGGTTTAGAGCTCATAGTAGAACTGCTGCTCCTCATCATCATGAGAGTTGGCTGAGGTGCTTTAGGCATCTGATGAGGATGTCTCCTGCTCAAATCCCTCTGGAGGTTTTCGAAGGTATTGTGGAAGGAGGTTCTGTTACAAACCCAGAAAATTAGGATTAAACCTATATCTTCTCTGGCCAGGGAACGCCTTGGGAGCTCATAGGACAGGGACAGTCACGGGTCCAGAGCGACATACATGGCCAGGTCCTCGGTCCAGAGGGAAGTGGCATGGTTGGTGCTCTGCAGGAGCTGGGGGTGGGATGTCTTAGTGTCCCTCAGACGGATGGATGGATGAAGACCAGAAGATACTGTGATACTAAATTGAAATTAAGCATTTGCTTTAAAAAAAGTATAATTTTCTACTTTGAAAGTTACTCACTCTATCATACATGTGAAGTGTGCAACTATATTAATTATTCATGAACATATCTAATATAATTTGTTGCTTTTGATGATGTGCAAACAAATCTGGTTAATAAGGCCAGTTCCCAGCTGAATATTAACATATAGAAAAACACAAATCAACATAAAAATGACGTAATTAGATGAAAAAAATTGTGTAAATTCTTATTCAGTGAACATTATTAACTACCTAAGGATGATGTGAAAATGCTTTAATCAAACAGCTTATTAAGCAACAACATAATAACATAAAAGGTTTTGACATTTAGATATAAAAGAAAAATAATCAAACCACACTGCTTTAAACATTCTAATTGTTTCTTAATATATATTTTTTCTTTTTTTTTTGTAAATCAAGCATTTTGCCTTTGTGTCTTTTTTTTTCTAGAAAACTAAAAGCTGAAAAGCACTTTAGCTGGAAAATGATGGAAAATTAATAATTCCTTTTATTTCCAACCCTAAAAATATCCCTCAATATATCAATAACAGGCACAGAGATTGATTTGCAGTGTCACTTTTGTGTCTGTTGATTTTCATTTAATATGGCATTAAAATCAAATGAAAGTTTGATGTGTCATTTTAAAAAGTTGTCTCAGTGAAAATATTAATAATTATTGAAGTGCTCGTCTTTACCACCTCATCTAATGGCTTGCCACATTAGAATTCACGAAACATAAATCTCTTTGCACTAATTATAATTTAGAATTAATAACTTTATGCCAGTCACATCAGTTAAACAAGCCGACAACATTCAATTCCCAGATTGATGAATCTGACGTGAATGCTTGATGCGTGTGAAAGCAGGTACTCAGAGGAAACAGTAAATCTCGGGTAGCATCCATATTTTAGAGGCAGCCATCGAATGAGCGCTCCACCATTTGTTTCTCAGGGTCTTTGATCGCGTATCAGCCCTTGACTGATTGATTTTGACTCTGGTCTCTTTAACTTGAACATGATCTGAGTGTAAAAAGTCAAGTTTGTGTGTCTGTAGGAGAGAGAGAGAGGGAGAGGGAGCATCAGTGTTGCTGCACTGGTGTGTGGTGGGTGCTTGTGTGTGCGCTCGTGCAGCTGTGCGTGCATCAGGATGTGATTGAGGCTCCGGCGGTGGCTGCTCTGATGTTTATCAAAGAGACCTGAGGGGACTGACAATGTCCACCCCTCTATCTATCATCCCTCCATCTGTCTCTGTCTTTCGCTTCTCACTTTAGGTCATTCACTTTTTCTTCCCTTTGCCTCGATTCAGTTGAGTTCAATTCATTGAATCGAGGCAGATAATAGACAATGTGACCCCGAGTGGTGAAGCTGATTGAATGAAACCCCTTTTCATAGGATCTTAAACCTGATAACATAAAGTAGTATGACACATGTTAATTAAAATAGGTCAAATCTCTCTTTTTTTACATGGATGAAAATCAGAACTGGATCAGAACAGTACAGTCAGATGGTAACAGTTTATGGGATCAGACCCTTCCTAAAGCCAGTATCCCACTAGGATGCCACACTAAATTGCAAGTAAATTTGTAAATGTTTAGTTGGAATTACATTTACTTGGTTAGTTACGCCCATTAGTTGCCGTAGGGTCATTGGTGCAAATGTGCAAAATTTCATAATTTAATTTGGACAGTGTTTTTATTATGTCTTCATTTGTTTGAAAATAACTAATTATATTCACACATTTTCCAGTCAGTGAACATTTTTTTAAGGTTTTTTTCTTATTTCTTACATTTACAGTCTTGTTCCAGACTCAAGCATCAAGTCCAACTTTGGAGAAAATTTGTCAGGGGAATTTGTTAAACACAATTCCAGTGACAGAAATATTCTAAGATGTTATGGAAACTCGTTTTTTAATTGCTGTTTGCAATTTGTCAACAACTCAGTGAGAATAAACTCTAGGTTAACTCTACTCAACTCTACTCAGCTCTAACTCAACTCTAGATACACTCTAACTCAACTCTACTCAGCTCTAACTCAACTCTAGATAAACTCTAACTCAACTCTGCTCTAACTCAACTCTAGATAATAAACTCTAGGTTGACTCTACTCAACTCTACTCTGCTCTAACTCAACTCTAGATAAACTCTAACTCAACTCTGCTCTAACTCTACTCTAGATAATAAACTCTAGGTTGACTACTCAACTCTAGATAATAAACTCTAGGTTGACTCTACTCAACTCTATTCAGCTCTAACTCAACTCTGCTCTAACTCAACTCTAGATAATAAACTCTAGGTTGACTACTCAACTCTACTCTATCTCAACTCTAGATAATAAACTCTAGGTTGACTCTACTCAGCTCTAACTCAACTCTAGATAATACACTCTAGGTTGACTCTACTCAACTCTACTCTGCTCTAACTCAACTCTAGATAATAAACTCTAGGTTGACTCTACTCAACTCTACTTTGCTCTAACTCAACTCTAGATAATAAACTCTAGGTTGACTCTACTCAGCTCTAACTCAACTCTAGATAATAAACTCTAGGTTGACTCTACTCAACTCTACTTTGCTCTAACTCAACTCTAGATAATAAACTCTAGGTTGACTCTACTCAGCTCTAACTCAACTCTAGATAATAAACTCCAGGTTGACTCTACTCAACTCTACTCTGCTCTAACTCAACTCTAGATAATAAACTCTAGGTTGACTCTACTCAACTCTACTTTGCTCTAACTCAACTCTAGATAATAAACTCCAGCTTGACTCTACTCAGCTCTAACTCAACTCTAGATAATAAACTCTAGGTTGACTCTACTCAGCTCTAACTCAACTCTAGATAATAAACTCTAGGTTGACTCTACTCAACTCTACTCTGCTCTAACTCAACTCTAGATAATAAACTCTAGGTTGACTCTACTCAACTCTACTTTGCTCTAACTCAACTCTAGATAATAAACTCCAGGTTGAATCTACTCAACTCTACTTTGCTCTAACTCAACTCTAGATAATAAACTCCAGCTTGACTCTACTCAGCTCTAACTCAACTCTAGATAATAAACTCTAGGTTGACTCTACTCAACTCTACTCTGCTCTAACTCAACTCTAGATAAACTCTGACTCAAGTCTAACTTAACTCTACTCAACTCTAAATCAACACTAGTTCAACTCTAACTCAACTTTAACGCAATTCTAACCCAACTGTAACTCAACTCTACTCAACTCTAAATCAACACTAGTCCAACTCTAACTCAACTTTAACGCAATTCTAACCCAACTGTAACTCAACTCTAATTGAACTTTAAATAAACTCCAACTCAACTGTGGCAACTCTAAATCAACTCTAGGTCAACTCAACTCTGACTTAACTCAACTCAGCTTAAATCACTTCAAGTTAACTAACATAAGTCTAACTCAGCTCAGTTCAGCTCGGGCTCAAATCAACTTTATTTATAAAGCACATTTAAAACTAGCTAAATTGACCAAAGTGCCTGGAAATACTGTACAACCATAAAATATTACAAAAACAATAATATCCAAAATCTATCAAAAACGAAAAACATATAAGAAAGAAAAACAAATTTAAAAATATGCAAAACAAACAGGATACTTTTTCCACTTCTTATTTCGCAATTCTTTGATAACAGAAAACTGCATCTTCTTTTTTATTTACTCTAATCATCTTTACAGTAATATTATCTCCTCTGTATTTCATGGTGTGTAGACCTATGTGTGTGTTTTGCTCCTTTTCCTCTTATTTAGACTGTACAAAACTCAATCCCCATTTCTGACACACAGCATTATAAGAAACACATGGGTGTGTCTACATATACACAACTATGACTTAGCTCATACATTTAAAATGAGAGGGAATACGGCAGCGCTGTCCCAGGGGAAAACCGGCTTTACAGTTTCATACCGAGGTTTGTGTGTCTGAGATAGTAGTGTGTGTGTGTGTGTGTGTGTGATTCAGAGTATGCTATGTATTCCCATGTGTGCAGAGCACACAGGTGTGAAGCGTGTGAGATATGAGAAGAGATAAAAGCAACGAGAAGAACGGAAGAGAGAATGAACTGGAACTGAGAGAGAAAAAGAGGAGAAGACTGTTTCTGAGGAAGAAAACAAAATCAGTGATAAGAAAACAGAAGAGAAGCAGCCATATGAGAGGATTCAAGAAAACAACAGGACCTCCCTGCAACAATGAAATTTGCTCCATGCTTTCCAGCAGAACAGGAGAAATCAATGATATTTTAAAGCTGGGAGTATGTGTGTGTGTGTGTGTGTGTGTGTGTGTGTGTGTGTGTGTGTGTGTGTGTGTGTGTGTGTGTGTGTGTGTGTGTTTGTTTATCTACAGTGCATCTTCTCATTGTTCCAGTGCCTGCAAGGTCAGCTTCATCACAGAGACATCAGTCAAAACAATCACACACTACACCGTCTCACACACAGCAGACGCACACTGCATGGAAATGAATTTTTAAGGCAAATATTGGTGTTTCTTATGGGTTCCCTAAAGGGACAAACACTGGGAAAACAAAAATAACAGTTTCTCATATGCATAATTAAGTGTGCATGAGAAAGTACTCCATGCACACAATAAATATTACCCATAACCTATTTATCTGGTTTTTTTCTCTATTGCCTGAGGAGATGCAGTCTACACAACAGGAGGAGTATCTCACACTCTTTTGTTGTAGAATATGGCAACGCCCTCTGAGTCAACATTTTATCTGCTTAAACTGTCAGAACAGGTTAAAAAAGACAAATTTTCTCGTGAGAATGAGACGCACAAAAAACCCCCCCACCAGATAGTCTTTTATGCAGACAAAAATAGTTTGAGAATTGTGTTGGTGCGCACTAGAAAAGCTTTAAAATAACATTTAAAATGTCAAATTTGCTGTCACAGATGTTTCAATAAATCTGGTGTGTCATCCTCCTCCACACAAAGCTCACTGAGGTCTGTGTTTGTGAAGGCATCCCGTCTCTTCATTTTGTTATTCAAGCTTTTTGGCGTATGTCCTGAGTTTTTGCTTCAATGCATCTTTTTTAAATGCTAATATTAAATTGTCTAGCTTTTAGTTTTTTTTAAATTTACCTGCACCAGAGCAACCCCAGCATGATGATACTACCACCACCGTGTTTTAACAAGTTTAAAAAGCACGCCTTCAGTGTAAATGCATCTACATTTTTTTCCCACTTAAACCATTTATATAAAAGCATTTTTCCACATTCATGTCATTTCCCCTTTATTACCTGACTTGACTGTGATAACGTCCAGAAATTTGCCGTGTACGGTTCGGGCTACTGGAAAACATCAGGCACTTATCAGGTCCACTTTCTGAATCATTATGTTGAAAACTTTATTACAGCCTTGTTGCGGTGATGATTATAATTTGATTTGATGATTAAGCTTTTCAGGAAAAAAAAAAAGAAGTGCGAGTCTTCAAGGTTACTCACAAAAGCGAGTGACATCAACTTCTTATCTGGATCATTGTGTATAATTAATGGTGCGCTACACAATAGCTGCCAAATCTCTCAGTATTGAGCCTTCGACGAACGTCCACACAATGTATCAATTTGATGTCTGGGTAATGTAATTACGGCAAACGGCTGCCAAATGTATTAATTCTAACTGGACGGGATGTAGCTGCTGCCTCGCGTCAGAAAAGTCCTGCAAATGATAAATTAATATGATATGGAATAAAATATTTTAGTTGCCAAATGTTCAATCGCCTGGACTGGAATGGGGGGGGGGGGGGGGGGGGGGGT
>SSNR01000138.1:848575-861173 GCA_006937965.1 Callopanchax toddi | reverse complement strand
GGGGGGGGGGGGGGGGGGGGGGGGGGGGGGGGGGGGGGGGGGTTTAACATCCCAGAAATAATTACCAATGTCTAATACCTGGATAAAAGAGAGTGGGTTTGACTGCAACTGAAGTGCAGCAAATGATATATTGACCTCTTATCTGAATGATATTAAGTGCGATTGTGATGGAATTATAGAGCGGGAGCTGCCAAACCGTTCTGAGCTGGGACAGGATCGAAATTACATCAAATGATATATTGATTTGATATTCATGTCTGTCAGACAACCACCGGCCTCTTGACTAAAATATAGGCTGTACTGGTGCATAGTTAACATCTTTGAGTGTGTAAAAGTAATATGTGCGTGTTTCTGACAGCACGGCCACCTGTCCGGCGTTAGTCCATCATTCAGCTTTTATACGTGCCAACCAATCAAACGGCCTCCCTTCAGGGTCTCCACCTCGGCCCATCCAATCAGCTCGCCCTGCCAAGCAAGAAGGAATGTCACCTGATTAGCATAGCCTGAAAACAAGTGGGGCTGACGCGGCACTTCTTGATGCTAGAACGGGTTAGGATGAAACCTCAGAAGACTGTCTGCTCATCAAAACATTTTTTTAAAATCCCATAAACTGAAATAAGATAATGTATTTATCTGGAAATGTTAGTATTTAAAGGCATTCTGTGGCGGGTTTCTCTTAAAAATGAATATATGGTGTCTTTTGTACACTTCTAGAGGAAGTAAAAAAAGAGGATCATAGATTTGACACAACTGGAGGATAAGATGACAGAATCATGAGCAGGAGAAAAAACACTTTTATTGCACCTCCTCTGGCTTTTACGGCAGCTTGAAGTTTATGAGGCATGGTCTTTACTGATTAAAAACAATATTCTGAATCAATCAACTTCCCATTTTCTACAGCAATAACTTGTGTAGA
The DNA here is from genome assembly GCA_006937965.1 of Callopanchax toddi. Classification (NCBI taxonomy): domain Eukaryota; kingdom Metazoa; phylum Chordata; class Actinopteri; order Cyprinodontiformes; family Nothobranchiidae; genus Callopanchax; species Callopanchax toddi. The sequence continues at coordinate 860,257 of SSNR01000138.1, read as the reverse complement.
TTTATAGATTTGTGTTTTTCCAACATAAATTTTGAATTCTATTGGGAACAGTTGGTTTTTGAGCAGAGATTTGGAGCTGATATGATTTAACTGAAGGAAAACATTTTAACAGTCCTTGAAAAAGTTTTAGAACATTTTCCTTTTCTTATGATTTAACATCATGTTTTATCCATCTTGGCAATTATCTTTGCAATTTTTACGACAATCCTTTTTATTTGTGATGATGATATTTCGGCGGAGGTGCGCGAGTGCTTAGGGTGCCCCGATTCTCCTGGCTGTAGAATCCGGACCTTGGCCCCACCCCCTTTTCCACCCTCGCTACGCACTTCGACGAAATCCGCATGGGTGCACACTTCAGCGACGGGTATTACCCATAATTCTAAGTGCACTTCATTGAAGACCGTAGGGTGGAAGTGCAAGTATTGAGACGCGGCCTGGTGGTCATGTGCACTGGTGCATCAGTTATGTGCACCCCTGCCTTTAGTCCCAGAAAACTACCTGGACTAAAGGTTCTGAATTTGAAAAGCACCTAACTGTTTCAGGGCACCTAAATTTTAAGTCAATCATGTTTTTGTTACTGTGGCATGTTGAGCTTGAAATTCAGTTTACTGTATTTATTAGGTATTCTTGTTAAAGTTCACATTTCCTATTAAACTACAATGCACATTAGACTTTAATGTCAAAGGTTAGAGCAGATTTGGACACAAGCAAACTATGGTACTGTCATGTTCCCTTTTGTGTTCTTTTACTTTACTTTTTACCTTTTTCTTCCCTGTTGTCCACCTCCTCTCTCCTATGCCACTCCTCCACAGGTGTTCTCAGTCAGTAATCAAACCCCTCGTTTCCCTCATCACCTTTCTGTCTATTAAAACTCCTCAATTCACTGGTAGGTCCTCCTGTTGTTTTTCCATGTCCCTCACTTTGTTGTTGTCTTGCTTTACTTAAAACACCTGACTCTGCTGCTCCTCCTGCACCTGGGTCCTACACCAACCTCCAACCTGACAAGTAATCTAAATGAATACATATGATTTCCTTATCTGGACATTTTTGCAAATGTTTGACATTATCTAGAAATCGGATTTGAAACCCCTATTAAATATATTTTTTCCATGAGGTGCCTAAAAAATGTGTGCAACAGCCATATGCTTCAATAGATATGGAGGACAGGAAGCATCGTATAAAACCGCTACCTCACAGAAACTTCTACCTAAATCCCCAGGGATGTGGATCACACACAATTAGTCTACGGGAAAAAAAGCAAGTAAATCTCATTAAAATAAGTCCTTTACCTCCCGTTACACTCAACTCAGAGCTATATTTTGTGATCTTTGCCTTTGCCATAACAGATAGCTATAACTATTGAAAAGGACGTGATGATGAAAAGAACAACATCTTTACAAGTCAAATCCCTGGTGGATTTTTATCCCCCGAACGCACACAAGAAACATAAAACACATGCAAACACAATGACACCGTGTGCTGTGAGGGAAATGTATAAAAGTATAGCACCAAGGGAAACACTTGTTGGGGTTTGTGTTTGATTCTAATGGTGGAAAGATGGAGGACAAAGGAGGTATCAGAGTCGATTTAAAGACACGTCAAATGATGGGACTTGTGGCCCACAACTAATCATATTTAGAGCAAGTTTTAGCTTATCTTTGTGTTTGCTTAGATTCACAGTTAACATTATCTTGCTAGCTTTAATTTGTGTGTGTGTGTGTGTGTGTGTGTGTGTGTGTGTGTGTGTGTGTGTGTGTGTGTTCAGAAGAGTCCCAGTGTCTGTCAATAAGCTTTCCAGGGGGTCTCTTGATGTTAAATTTAATAAGTTACGCTACAATAACCACAGCTATTAGATATCACACACATGACGGCACACAGCCGCACAACCCTTCAGCGGCTAGCTTGCTTACTTCAACCTTGCGAACACACAAATGTTATCTCAGCACACGGATGATTCCATGTTGTTTTTATTATTTTTTTGCAAACACACACCCTCAAAGGCAAACTCTGAGCCTTTAGAATAATATATACTGGAGTGTGGCAGAAGCTATCTTTCACTACAGAAGCAGATAGCAGCAATGGCCGTCTCTAGAGGCCATGATGTGTTCGTGGGCTAACGGGTAATGTTTCATATGCAACTTAGCATCATTAACCTTGCATCCCATTGCTGTTTACGTTCACTTTGTGTCTGTTTAAGGACACACAATTTTTTATTTATTTTTTTTTGTCAGAAGATAAAAAAAAGATATTGGCAGTTTTTAGACAAAAGATGATTTCCAAATAGAGTTGGTAAGTTTCATAAAAGAGCAGTGACTCTTGATGAAGTCATACTTATTCAGGAGACCCCAAACTGGATTATTATCAAAGAAACCAATGAAATTAACTGTAATTGTGCAATTTTTCCATTTCATGGCATAAAACTAGCAAACTATGCTAATCCTCATAACAAAACTGGTCTGGCCCACACAATGCACTTTACAATTGGCCCAGATACCACAGAATGATGACCGTGTTGTGGCCCAGATGTGGTTCGCCAGAGGAGGCCCACATTTGGGCCAGTGTGTGTCCACAGCTGTTTGTACACTGGCTCCATACACCAGGCTAACCCCTTAATCAAGACGTAATGCCATTCTGTTTCTGGCCCAGATTTTAAAATGCCTCTGTGATGAAACAAACAAGATATTCAGTTCAAAATAAATGTTAACCAATTTCAAGTACTTAATTAAAAATCCAAGTTTAAAACCTTGAAAATAATACATTCAAATTCAAGCATTTTACAGGCTTTAACTCAGCTGTAGGAACCCTGAATAAATCAAAATGATCAATTAAAAAACACTTGTAACTCAACATAAATAGACAAACACGTGATACTCACTGGAACATAAATTGTACAATAGTTAAAAAACATTTTAAACTGGAAAAGTTCTTAATGGTACAAAACCCTGAAGTTTGGGGGGGAAACAACACTATGAAACTAAAAGTGATACTTCAGATACGTTGAGGTGTGTTTCTGTGGAATGGTCATGTACTCTTTAGATCTCACCTGTTAGATGAGTTCAGTTCTGATAATAGTTAATCCCAGTGGTTCTTTTATTGTCAGACATGTAGAGATCATTATCTTTTATTTTCCTTTTTTTTTTTACATGCTTTCTTTTTAAAGGTTTGATTGAAGTTGTTCTGTTCTTAGTCTGGTTGTAAAAACCTGAGTTTATGTTTCACTGACCTTCTGGTGTGAGGCCTCCATCTCACCAGGCCCTTTCTGCAAACATGCATCATTGTCTTTATCGTTTCTCCTAGACATGGATTTATTTTGTCATCTGTTCTTAGAGAGCATCTTTCTCAGCTCCCAGGTGTTTGATTAATTATTTGTCTTTTTTCCTCGTCTCAGCACGAGTCTGGATTACCTCCATGAAGTTCTTGCTCAAAATGTTTTGCCTGTTGGGTTTCGTATTTATCACTAAGCTCCTGGTATGGATCTTAAAGTTCCTCTCAACCTTTCTGTAAACTTTAAAATATTTTAACAGAACAGAATATCTCCTGGTCCATCTCTGTCTGGAGAGCATTTTTTTTACTGTGTCAGATAAGTTTCGGGTTTTCGGCTAAGTTATCTCTTTCATTATGCTTTCATTTGCTTTTTCTTGTTTTTATATTTTGCTGCGACTTCCTGATTCAAAACTCAAAGCTTTGCTCTTCGATCTCAGTTTTTAGGGTATTTCTTGCTTCTGTTTTGATCTCCTTGAAATCACATCTCTCCATATACAGCAGAGCTTTAAGCCCCTCAATAGACTCACCTTCCATATGTTCTATTTTTAGGATTGAACTGACAATTTGAGTACTAGTTTATTGAATTATGGATTGATATTTCCATAATTTATAACTAAATTTGCAGTGATTCATAAAAATATAGAACAAACTGTTTTTTTTTTTCCATATTTTAAAATGAAATGCATCCGTTTAATTCCAAATACAGGAGGATTCTGTATTTGGAAGATTGGCAGCCTCTTACCAATCATTTCTTGGCACCGTGAGACTCGAGCAACTTTAGCTAAAAGCAGTAAACATTCAGTGATGAAAATAAGAAGACTTACTTACAGTATTATCTCCAGCTCTCTTTATCAAAGGTTAAGTGAGTAGGAGCTAATTAGTTCAACTAAATGTGTTGGTGACATTTGAGTGTGCTTGAACCTGTACAAGCAGAGAATACAAAGTCCTGTGATGAATTTGCTTGAGGTGAAGAGCAGTTTTATGAGCGGTAGTTACAGAAGAGATTAAAAAAACAGAATTGCAGTACCTGAATAAACTAAAGGAGTGAGAGCTTTCACTGTATTAGCACAAATAGATATTCAAATTCAACACTCTGGTTGTGCTCAGTGACAAGTATGGCATTTATTACCTCTGTAAAATGTCTCCTACGCCGTTTCTTGGTCTCTATAATGGGTATTGATTTAGTTTTAGAGTAATACCGTAAGATTGTCTCTCCTGTGTCCGTTTTCCACCTCCTGTCTTTCACTCTCTAACCTCTCTGTCTTTCCTCCCTGGCGCTCTTTGAAGTTCAAGTATCTTCCCCCGATGACAGTTCTGATGTGTGCGTGTCAGCACAGGTGTGCGTGTCATTGCCGCGCATGTGTCAGAGTGCAGCTTTAGCAGAGTGACAGTGATGTCAGACGCGTAACGATTTCCTATTGGCTGTCAGCCCCCGAGGCCTAACGACCCGTTATTGATCCGACCAATTAGCATTCACACCTTTAATTAATACTGAAGCCTGATGTGTGCACACAAGTTGGGGGCACACAAACAAGCACACACATATATGCAACAGAGATTTAATTAATAGTAAGGGCAGGGGTGGCTGTGTGGAGAGATAAGGGAAGATGAGAGGTGAGGGGGAGAGATGAATGTGTAAAAGCAAAACTGTGACTAAAATCGGTCTCTGTGCAAGGCGAACGGTAAGTCGGATCCGATTGGAGCTCCTGAGTTTTGATAATAAAAACAAGCTTTCCTTTATGCTTTGGGAAAACTGCAAATAGCTCTACCTTTGTGTGCATAATCCTAAGTTTGATGCAGCAGACATCAACAGACGTGATGAAAATCAGTTTGTCTAGCATGCACACTGCAGTGAATCACTCTGCTGGAAATAGAGACACGCAACCAGCCGATACTCTCGTGCACGGTAATTGCAGAAAACTCCCAACGCGCCCCTCTTATGAGCACCACTTTAATATAAAACCCATCCATTCTTGCAGTACCTGTAAACACGGCACCTTTTACCATTCTGTGTGATCAAATTTGACAGAGCTTATTTGTTCTGGCCTTCAAAAAGACAAAGTCAGCTCTTTCAGGTCAGATCAAACGATACCGTTGAGTCCTGTGATGGGTTTAGTGAAAATAGCTTAAGCTGAAAATAAATTTATAAAAAGCTAACCCGCCATGTTATTCAGGCCTGATGGCAACCGCCTGTAAACACAGGACAATTAGCGACAGAAGGGTTGGTGTTTTTTGTTTTTCTTTGTATGTATGTGTATGGGTCTAATGAAGTTCTGTTGGCAGGATGTCTTTAGGGGGAAATCTAATGGTTTATTGAACCAGGCCTCAGAGAAACATTGATCACCGCATCAAGGAGCTACACGCACACTGAGACACACACGAAACACACACATTTATCCTCGTATGCACGCGCGGCGGCGCTGGAGTGCGCCGCACAGACAGACCAGTGAAGTGGAGGTAAGGAGCTTATAATTGACATCCGCATGTTTCTTTGTGAGCAGTCAGAGGGATGCTCGTTCAATTAAATGCAGGGAAATTGCATGGCTGTGGGGGGGGAAAGAGGAAAAACTAAGCACATCTTTTCTGCTAACATTTGTAGATGGATAGTCAATCCACAAAAACACGAGATAATTGTGAGGAATGGCGTAGTGTCTTCCTCCAAGATGATTAACTTGTTTCACACAGCCACGTTTTATTTTATTGCATCTTCACTTGGCTGAGTCTAATTATGCGTATCTGTCACATGAAAGTTAGTAGTTATCTGCACTGAATTTCTAAAGACACCCAGACTTTTTTACTTTATTACTTTAATATGAAACCGGGTCCTTTTTTATTGGTTGTGGTGATTAAGAATTTTTGCGTGCATAGTGATCCTCAAAATGATGTATTTTTCTCATTTAGTTTTACATTCCTCAAATTTTTATATTTCTCATTTAGCTTCTGTCAGTAAGACGGATAATGATTTTACCACCAGTTTTAAGCCGTAATTTTGTAAGTTTGGCAGCAACATACTCTAGTGATTGTCATTGCTAATGCGGTTTGATTTGGCAAATAATAACTACTTTATAAGTAAAAAAAAGATATAGAGCAGCACCTGAGGTGCTCAGTCGTGCAGTCAGAGGTTCATATATACTAAAATACATGATCGTGATTTCAATATTGGGCTTTTAAACATGGATTTGAAAATAGATTTGTTTAAGGTGGAATGATGACGCAACATATTTCTTCAATGACTTAGAAAATCAAGAGTTGGGTTCACAAGTTTCAACAAATCCAGTAAATCCTAGAGGGCGAAATTGACCGCGACAATCTCATTCCGCTCAGCGGTCATGTTACATTACAGCTCCACCTTTCCGGAACTTTTGTAAGACGTCGGCATCGACGTTACTGACAAGCGTAAAGGTGCCAACAGACAAAGAAGCAGAGAATAAAAAATAGATCGACAATGGACGAAGAAGCGATGGTTGCTGCGTATTTTGATATGTTTTTATACATAGTGATGGGAGTGCTGAACAGAAGGATGAGACACAGCATGTATCTGCCATTTTGCAAGCTCCGACAACAATACACATGTAATTTACTTTGGCATGATCTGCTTTCATCATTTTCCTTCATGCCAAACCAATCAGCATGAGTTAACCACAAGTCCCACCCAGCGAGTCTATCAGGCCGATCTGAGGACCTGCCCCTGATCAGGGACTCCGTTGGCCCCTGAAATCGCCCTGTTGAAACAGCCTGATGAAGTGGAAACACTTGCGCGCCTCAAAGTTCCGGTAAAATTACCCTGAAGTTCCAATAGTGGAAACGCGCCTCATGTTGAGATGGAACACCCAGTTGTCCAAGTCTCAACCATCCAGCTGATGATTTCAGGTGAATATGAGTCCATCCACTTTGTTTATTGCGCTAGGGTCACAGCATGATGCTACCACCACCGTGCTTGTTGTTTGTTACAATGTTCTTATATTTGAAACACGCACCTTGAACCCTCCAAACACTTTTTATAGTAGTAGCTCAGTCACTGTCTGGTATGACCTGAAAACACTGGCCTTGTCCCCAGAAAAGTTCTGTTGAGCCTGAAGGTTTCTTTATTGGTCAACATCCTCTCAGTCCATGGTGATGTGATACAGAAGATTCATGGTAGGCTAGAGTTCCTAAACATCCTAACCAGTTTATTATCATCTGCAGGTGACCGACTGGTTAGTGTGTTATCAAACAAATCATTTTTATGCTGGCAAAGAAAAACTACCTGCAGTCAGCCATAATCACTAACAGGAAGTTAATAGGCTTTGATCAAGGTGTAATATGCACCATAATCTTTATCAGCACTTATTACAATCTTTAGGTGAATTTCTGCATATTTTTGTTTTTGTCTGTCTTTCTCTCTCTCTCTCACCTTCTGCTGCCACTTGTTCCTCCACCCATTAATGTTTTCATAATTAATCATAATTACTTACAATCAAACCAACACCAAACAGCTACCAATCAAAAACGATTTCTAAGGATAATGCAAGCGTAATTAGTGCCTGTGTGCAAGTGTGTGTACTAATTAGGGAAACATTATGACCTTCAGCCCAACAATGGGCAGGCCCCCATTCAGTTTCTGAAGCAGCTCAAAAACAAAGAACATCTGGGGATGTGCTTAGTGATTGATACCAGAACGCTCACTACAGATTCTTTGTTGATTGAGTGGTAAGATCTTTTACTTCAGATTCTATCAAATGAGTATCTGGGGAGTTTGATGAGCAGGTGAACTCTCATTTTAGTGTGTCACATTTTTGTGGATCCATAGGTTCTAGAGTGGTGCTACTTTAGGGAATTGTTGCTGCTATGTGTAAGGGGGTTAAAATTGGTGGGAAAGTTTTTCAGACTCTGCAGCCTCTCTGTGTGGAGTTTGCATTTTCTCCCCATGCATCTCTCCGGTTAGGGTTATCTCCGGGTTCTCCAGCTTCCTCCCACAGACCAAAAACATGCATGTTCAGTCTAAATGTCTCGCTTATGTATAGTGCTTTTCAAAGTCAATAAAGATTTACATCAGCGGAGGACTGAGCGGTTATAAAAAATGGATGGAGTGATGGGAAAGTTTATTTTCTTGTTATACAACAAATGAACTTTGCTACCTACTATACTTTACTTGTCATTGGTCATATTGGCTGAGTTCATTATAGTCCTTGAATTTCTGTAAAGGGCTAAAATGAGCAAGAGAAAAAAAATCAAATGCAATAAATGACTTTAACACCAATTTTTATTGGTATTTCCACATCAAGTTGAAAGCCCCCTCCCCATCACTAATTATTACAAACATATGCCACTTCTTGTTAAAAATCTGTAGTCCTCACTAAACTGCTCATGTGAGCGACAAAACACAAGCATAGGTCTCTTGTGTAATGTCCAACGTGTGGCTCACATGACAAACAGTGGAAGGAGTTTTTTTGTCCTTACGTGGTTTGTTCTCATGCTGCAAAATTTTACCAATTATTTCCATAAACAAAAACCAAATACAGTTCTGCTTTAGTCCCATAGGAGCCAATTAGGCAGCCGACGTGTTCTGATGATGATTAAAACACACAGATTGTGCTACCATTAGGACGTTTACAGCTTTACCAAATTCAGCGTTGTGTGAGTATTTTGGGACTTGGAGTGGTAAGTGTTCATGTAATCGTGAGTGAAGTGGATGATTGGCACAGGACTGAGTATAAAGACAGCTACCATAAACTCTGCTCCTGTTGTGATTTGTACTGGTGGAGAAAAGCAATTATCCTTACACAAATACTGAAGAACTATACTGTTTTTACACACTCGGGACCTAATTCAGGCTTAACTCGGTGTATACAAGACAGAGCAGTAATAGGTGGGTTTCTGTGGAAAGATTGTCAGAGATAGATAGCCTTTTGAAAAATCTCCATTTGGAGAAACTGATCCATTCTGCCAGAATGAACAAACTATCAGCTAGTCCTAGCTAACAGCTAGTTCGAACCAACAGCTTGTCCTAGCTAATGGCTGGTCCAAACGGGGCCAAGCTGTGTTGCCAACTCCTCAGTAAGGAAAGTGGCTATTGGCTGTCCTGAAAGTCGTGAAATGACCTTATCGCCTAATTTACATAATTGCCCATCTGTATGTAATTGTAATAGATGCTGTAGGAGAGAGAATGAATGTTGTGAAAGGGACAAAAAGTGTAAAACACTAAATATGTTTAGAGATATTAAGGAATTTCCCTCTATCCGCTAATTTGGTTAAATGTTACAATTCATACACCTGTATCTAGATTAACTGTACGATAGGATCAGCCAGTGATGACTTCATGCATGTGGAATCAGTCTGGAGGTGAAAAGTAAACATCTCCTGCTCTGACTGCAGCTGAGGGGGGACTGCTGCACAAGGACTGGGCTGCCTGTGAGTATGGCAAGCCGTTTGAGCATTTATTACATATCCTTGATATCAAGTGACATAACGGTTAACTAGTTCGCGACTACACTTGACTAGTTCAAAATTTGCCACAACTAGTTCAGAAAAACAATGTACTAGTTGAGTAAAAATTCTTACTAGTAAGAATTTTTTGCCAACTAGTCACACTTTTGGTCAACTAGTTGAAGCTAAAACTACACTAGTCAGCCAAAAAACTGCACTAGTAGGCCAAAATCCCCTACTAGTAGGCTTTTTTATGCACTAGTTGACTCCTAGACTGAACTAGTTGATGACTTTGCCATACATGTTAACAAGTAAGCACTAAAAAACATTACAAGTTAACTAGTTCATGCAAATTCCACCTACTAGTGAGCTAGTGACTGTTCAAAATGCGCACTAGTCGACAAGTGCACCTAAAAAGTGTCAACTAGTTAACTAGTACAGCCTAAAAAGTCAACATGTTAACTAGTTGACGCTATTTTGGCCTTACTAGTTCACTAGTGCAACCAAAAACTGTCAACTAGTTCACTAGTGCGCCAATAAATTGTCAACTAGTAAACTAGTAAGCCTTAAAATGTCAACTAGTCAACTAGTGCACTTAAAAAGTGTCAACTAGTTAACTAGTTCGGCCTAAAATATCAACTAGTCAACTAGTAGACACTATTTTGTCCTTACTAGTTAACTAGTGCGCATACAAATGGTCAACTAGTCAACTAGTGCGCATAAAATGTCTACATGTTAACTAGTAAGCATTAAAATGGCCACTAGTCGACTAGTGCGTCTCTTTGTTTCCACACATGTTAACTAGTAAAAGCCAAAATGTCCACTAGTTAACTAGTTGACACTCTTTTACTCTTACTAGACAACTAGTGTGTGTATTAATTGCCAACATGTCAACTAGTGCGCCTCAACACTGTCCACATGCTGACTAGTTGAATTTAATGTAAATGAGGAGGAGGAGTCAGGCTGAACACAGAGCATTCCTATTGGCTCTCCTGCTGGATCTTGTTCCAGAGCTAAGAGGAATAATGGCTGCCGTTCCCTGCGGTAGATGAGACTTTCTGTCGGTGCTGCTGGCTGACAGAAGCCCTGGAATTCAGATTTATGGACGAAGAGGAGTCTAGCAGGGTGGAGATGGTTTAGTTTTAGAATATAAGGCATTTTGGAGAGTTCGTCTCCAGAGCAGCTGCATCGCTGCAGCGTAGCTCTCGCATCAGTCTGACCGGACCGGAGCGGCGGAGCCTGGCGGAGTTTAGAGGAGTCACTGAAACTTTTACTAATTAAAAACTCCATCAGGCTGCGGAGAGACTGATAAAATCCCCCACAACTGACCAAAACTGTCATTTAAAGTTGTGTTTGTGTGTGTGTGATTAGACATTCCAGCCGTTCCGTAAAATACGGAATCATCCTTTATTTGGAGTCAAACGCTGCGTCCTGCTTTGGTTCTGGACGCAATTTGTTCTGTAGTTCCATAAATGTCCAATAAACACGTCTGTCACACACACCAGCACTAAATGTAGCAATGAACAAAATAAAACAGGACATATAAGGTCCATCTCTGTGGATCAGTGTGTGCGCGTGCGTCGGATCATCTCTAAACAGTGTGAAAAACAGGTGATGCTGCGAGTTTTGAAGAGGAGAAAACTGTAGTTCCATGTTTTTCAACCTAATGTGCTGTGATCGTCAGGTGTGCCGCGGGACATTATTCAATTTCGCCTAAAAAAAAAACACTTTCTGAAAACGAATTAATTCTGCAAATAATGCCATTGTCGCGCTGCGCGTCGGTGCCAGCCAGGCATCACCATGGCAGAGTCTGGTTCTGATTGGAGTCAGGCGTGCAGCAGATCCAGGACCTGGGTCCGGTCTAGCGGCAGCACCGTGACCCCGCAGCGACCCGGTGCCAGGTGTATCTGCACCTGATCAGATCCTGCAGTCCGCGAAACGGCACCTGACAGTTCTCCTCCCCCCAAACTGGACCAAGTCTGTGGTTCGGAGGGCCCGCCGCAAAGTGAGTCG
>SSNR01000138.1:785390-845309 GCA_006937965.1 Callopanchax toddi | reverse complement strand
AAGTATTGAAGTTGGCAATGGCAAAATCTATATGTTATTATTGTTACCTTATTTTATAATTGCAAAATAAATCTATAATACAAGCAAATTGTTGCTAAAATAACAATAGCCAACAAATGTTTCAATTTTTAAATAAAATCTGAGTTTTCTGATTATTATTTCACATGTCTAGCTTTAAAGGGTGCAGTAAACACATTCTGATCCATTTCAGTTGTCAGTGGGTTTGTCTTTCTCTATATGGTCATTTATTATGATTTATAAACTGGGAAATCATTGATTAAATATCAGTGTTTTACATGGCAGCATTTTAAGAGCTTGAAGATGAAACTGGGATGTTTGACACTGATTTCGGCACAGAGAGATCTGATCAAACAGAGCGCTGATCCTCACAGGAGGACGGAGGACATGTCCAGGTTTCTTCCTAAAAACGGAGCGTTTATCTACAGCGGTGTTAATTCTGCCTGAACTCTGCCAAGTTGTTGACGTGAATCCGCGACTCACTTTGCGGCGGGCCCTCCGAACCACAGACTTGGTCCAGTTTGGGGGGAGGAGAACTGTCAGGTGCCGTTTCGCGGACTGCAGGATCTGATCAGGTGCAGATACACCTGGCACCGGGTCGCTGCGGGGTCACGGTGCTGCCGCTAGACCGGACCCAGGTCCTGGATCTGCTGCATGCCTGACTCCAATCAGAACCAGACTCTGCCATGTTGATGCCTGGCTGGCACCGACGCGCAGCGCGACAATGGCATTATTTGCAGATAATAATAAATCGTTTTCAGAAAGTGTTTTTTAGGTGAAATTAAATAACGTCCCGCGGCACACCTGACGATCACAGCACACTAGGTTGAAAAACATGGAACTACAGTTTTCTCCTCTTCAAAACTCGCAGCATCAGCTGTTTTTCACACCGTTTAGAGATGATCCGACGCACACGCACACACTGATCCACAGAGATGGACCTTATATGTCCTGTTTTATTTTGTTCATTGCTACATTTAGTGCTGGTGTGTGTGACAGACGTGTTTATTGGACATTTATGGAACTACAGAACAAATTGCGTCCAGAACCAAAGCAGGACGCAGCGTTTGACTCCAAATAAAGGATGATTCCGTATTTTACGGAACGGCTGGAATGTCTAATCACACACACACAAACACAACTTTAAATGACAGTTTTGGTCAGTTGTGGGGGATTTTATCAGTCTCTCCGCAGCCTGATGGAGTTTTTAGTTAGTAAAAGTTTCAGTGACTCCTCTAAACCCGCCAGGCTCCGCCGCTCCGGTCCGGTCAGACTGATGCGAGAGCTACGCTGCAGCGATGCAGCTGCTCTGGAGACGAACTCTCCAAAATGCCTTATATTCTAAAACTAAACCATCTCCACCCTGCTAGACTCCTCTTCGTCCATAAATCTGAATTCCAGGGCTTCTGTCAGCCAGCAGCACCGACAGAAAGTCTCATCTACCGCAGGGAACGGCAGCCATTATTCCTTTTAGCTCTGGAACAAGATCCAGCAGGAGAGCCAATAGGAATGCTCTGTGTTCAGCCTGACTCCTCCTCCTCATTTACATTAAATTCAACTAGTCAGCATGTGGACAGTGTTGAGGCGCACTAGTTGACATGTTGGCAATTAATACACACACTAGTTGTCTAGTAAGAGTAAAAGAACATCAACTAGTTAACTAGTGGACACTTTGGCTTTTACTAGTTAACATGTGTGGAAACAAAGAGACGCACTAGTCGACTAGTGGCCATTTTAATGCTTACTAGTTAACATGTAGACATTTTATGCGCACTAGTTGACTAGTTGACCATTTGTATGCGCACTAGTTAACTAGTAAGGACAAAATAGTGTCTACTAGTTGACTAGTTGATATTTTAGGCCGAACTAGTTAACTAGTTGACACTTTTTAAGTGCACTAGTCGACTAGTTGACATTTTAAGGCTTACTAGTTTACTAGTTGACAATTTTTTGGTGCACTAGTGAACTAGTTGACAGTTTTTTGGTTGCACTAGTGAACTAGTAAGGCCAAAATAGCGTCAACTAGTTAACATGTTGACTTTTTAGGCTGTACTAGTTAACTAGTTGGCACTTTTTAGGTGCACTAGTCAACTAGTGCGCATTTTGAACAGTCACTAGCTCACTAGTAGGTGGAATTTGCATGAACTAGTTAACATGTAATGTTTTTTAGTGCTTACTTGTTAACATGTATGGCAAAGTCATCAACTAGTTCAGTCTAGGAGTCAACTAGTGAATAAAAAAGCCTACTAGTAGGGGATTTTGGCCTACTAGTGCAGTTTTTTGGCTGACTAGTGTAGTTTTAGCTTCAACTAGTTGACCAAAAGTGTGACTAGTTGGGAAAAATTCTTACTAGTAAGAATTTTTACTCAACTAGTACATTGTTTTTCTGAACTAGTTGTGGCAAATTTTGAACTAGTCAAGTGTAGTCGCGAACTAGTTAACCGTTATGTCACTTGATATCAAGGATATGTAATAAATGCTCAAACGGCTTGCCATAAGAGGAGAGGGGACAATGTGGGGATGTGCTTTCATGTCAGAGTCCCAACAAGTCTCCAGTAACACCAAAAAAGTGCTAAATTTGTTGCTAGTCTTTTTTAAGAGTCACTAGAGGGGTCTGAAAACTCACCAACTATAGTGATGATAACACTTTGCAACACTATCTTAAAGGGGAGGTTTTGTGGCCACTTGTGTACATACCTCAATAGAACATGTTGGAAATTTGTTCTCTGCATTTGACCCATCCCTGAGGAAGCAGAGGGCAGCCATTTTTGGTTAGGCCCAGGAGTTATTGGAGGTTCAGTATCTTGCCTAAGGATGCTTCAACACAAGGCTGGGCTGGGGTTTGAGCCCCACTGTCCCACATGCAAAGCGATCTCTCTGCCACTGAGCCACGAAAACTACATAAAGCTCTAAATTTTCATAAGAGATGCAGTTCCTGCTTTATGAATTAACATACATTTTTTGCAGTGGAAATTAGCCTGCAGCTAGCTAACCATCTGTTGCAATTCTGCTTGGAATTTTCTAATATTTTTGCCAGAATAAGTATGTAGTTTTGAATATAAACAGTTTTATAAATGATGTTTTAGATCTACCAGATAACGGTAATCCATTGGGGGTTTGGTCCTGCTGTGACTAGCCATTAGCTCATCAACCCAATCAATAGGAGGCACTTTTAACAGTCGACATTTTGCTTGAAAAAGTGAAGGCACAGGTAAAAACAGTACAGATTTTGAATGCACCACAGTATTAAACCTGTTCAGTATTTTAAAGTCAAAATGTCTGGCGAAGAATAGGCTAACACTTGTTTTTGAGGAGTTTTTTCCAATAGCAGCTTTGACATTACATTTTTCACAACTTTTCTTACCAAAACCAAGTCCTCGCCTATCACTATTAGGGAAAAAATATTTAACTGAACATACATATAATAGTTGACCACGAAAGCAAAGTAGACATTTTTAGTTAGATGCAGTCTTCTGTCCATTCAATAATCAGAACAACATTTTCTGCTGAAAATACCTTCAAAGGTTAAATATTTAGTTCCTCTCATCATTTGTGTCTCTGTGTCTTCCACACTTCGCCACAGGGAGTTGACTAGAGACTCAGATGGACTTTGTCTGGAACAGAGGCTGTTGTCCCGTCCCCTGCTGTTCCACTTACTGGACTGCGGATGGTGATGGTTGGAGGAGGCTGGCATCGTGCCAGTTTGTTGTTTTTTATCACTTGAGTTTTCTTGCTAGCACTCTTCCTCTTGTCCTGTTTGATGCATATTGAGTCTGTGTTCATTACCAACGCCCTCATCAACAGTGAAGGGGGAACTACTCGCTTTGAGCTTCTCCACATGAAAATGACCACTCTCAAAACTCTATTTGACCTTTTTGTGTCATCTGTGTCACAATCGTTAATGTTTCAGAATGAAATAAACTAAATATTTAGGTGTCGTGTAACCAAATGGACAAAAAACTGTTACCTCTCTGAACCTGATCTAAGTGAAAATAGCATTAACTTCCTGCAAACATAAAGGCTAAGTCCTAGTCTATGAAAAGAGTTGGTCAAAGCCTTGAATAGATCAAACTGAAAGGCGAGATGACAGGAGGTCAAACCTTTTATAGATCTGAGACTTGTTTGTTGCAGAATTCATCCTCGTTTTATTTCAGCTCCTAAAAGTCTTGCATTTTTTACGGTGCATGTCGGTTAAGTTGCGGGAAATTTATATAGATGGGGGTCTTGCACGGATTTTTGCTGTGTATTCAAGCATCCCAGCGCCCGTTCTGGTCATGTATAAAACTCTGTTCATCTTTTATAAAAGGCACTGCTGACTGAGGTGTAAAACCTCCACACTCAATGAATCATCCCTCTTGTTCATTTGCCACTCCTTCCCTTTTTTCCCATCCCGCTCTCCGTCTGTGTCTTCACTGTCCTTCACTCCCCATCTTCATGCCTTTAGTCTGCCACATCATCTGTCTCACTAAAATCTCTGAAATCAAGGCAACACGTTCACTTTTTTATATATATAATCGCTGCTCAGTCCTCCTGATTCTTGTCTTTTTCTCATGCTTCCTGAACCCAGGCTCTTCTTTAATTGCTTATCTGGGGAGAAATAAAGGTAAATGCTTATGCGGACGAGGATGCGTGTGATAGAAAGAGTAGCTAGTAGTGTGTCCTCAGCGTGCAAGCCTTTGTGTGGCCTTTTTATGCTGGTGTGGAAGTGACAAATGCAGATAGTACTACAGATGGCCCATAAAAGCAGCAGCTTGTAATGAAGCAACTGAGACTGAAATCATGGTTATGGTAAACTGGGGAGAGAGTTAGATAGGGAAAGAAAGGTGGAGATAAATAGATGGATAGAGAGAGATTAGTTTAGGAGGTAGTGTGGGTATGAGAAAATAAATAAGAGGCCAAACAACAGTAAACCATGGAGAAAAAGTGTGGTGCCACTGCTGGATACTGAATAAACTAGAGTAATGAAACGACGTAATATCCACAGTAAACTAGACGGAGAAAGAAGGAGGGACTGAGCAGAATAAATGGGTGCTGAACTGTTGAGGGAAGGACACATTGAGATTTTAGTTGTGATGTGGCACAACATGACAAAAAGAAACACGTTTGTCATCATGATTAAAGTATGGAGCGTAGTATTGGCTGCTAGGAGGCACATAATGCTCTCCACCTCTAAACATTTCTTTATCTTATTCTTCCATCACTTTTAATGCAGCCCGACGGAAGCATGCACCCACACAAATTATATATCTAACCCACTGGCTCGCTCATGAGAGGTGTGCGGTAGCTTTTATTGGCGTTTTGAGTTATCAAGGTGATGTAACTCGCAAAAAACCCCACCGCCTCTTAAACTCTCATTGGAAATAAACAGTCTTCCTGTATCATTTGTGCTGTTTGATAGCCTGTTTCTACACTGTTCAACTTAGAAACTTCATTCAAACTTTAAACGAGTTATAAGACATGGAACTATGTCATATTGAGAGAGCTTTTGGATACATTTGACTGTTTTTGATAAAATCACAATTTAGGTTTCTGACATTTTTTGGGACAGAAAGTCGTCACTTGACTTGTTGCTCTCACACTCTTGTTGTGTGAAATGTTTTTACTCAGAATTAAAACGATTTAAACACATTTTTTCTTAAAGTGTGTTTGTCTTTTGATGGGACTTGACTGTTGAGTTCTCCTTTTTAGGAGGGGGAAAATCCCGCTCTCTGATTGGCTGAGCTGTCTTTATGCTTTTACTGTGTGGTTTTAGGTTACATCTCTGTATATTTGAGGGTCTCACATGGACATGGTTACCATAGCAACCTTGACAAGCCTGGCATGCATAGATTCTCTTTAATAGTGACATATAAACTAGGGGTGTAACGATATCCAAATCCCACGGTACGATATTGTCACGGTATGGTCCTCACGGTACGATATTTATTGCGATATTGTGGGGAGGCTCATGGTAATAAGCCTCACAACATAAATGTACCATTATGACGTTTTAAATGGTCTGAAAAGCCATTCCTAAAGTTTTAAATTCAAGTAACAACTCAACATATAAAGAAAAGACAAAACAGCTGATTTAATAAATAAAAGTAACCAGGAAATACACAACTGCCTCGTCATTAAGTCATTAATAAAATACCTAGGCATCACCAAACAGGAAAATAATTAGAAGGTAGTCTCTTCTAGTTTCTAGAGTTCTAGTCCAGTTTCAGTTTTTAAAAAATCAACATTTAAGGAGGAAGACAGATTATTGAGCTGTTAAAATGACCTCTGCTGTTTTTACTCCTCCAGCAGGAACTTCTCCTCTCCTTGGTTTCTGTCTGACAAGTCTTTTAATGTTGCTGCCTTCATCTGGGCAATGACTGAAGTAAAATAAATTAAATAATTGACTAAAATGTGTTTGTGATGGCATTTTATATTTAAGTTCCAGTTTAGCCACTAATGATTTAAACCCCACGACGTTCACGGTGGAAATTGGATGCAAATCAGTTGCTAAATATTCTGGGATGTACTTTTATTTCTTGAGCCTTTGAGCTGCTGTGAGACAGCTCTGATCTAAGAACTTCATCCTGGGATTTTTGACCTGTCTGGACTTTCTTAACACCGGAAACTTTTCACAAGGGGGCGGGTTATTGTTACCTCTCACGCTGCTCGTATTCGCCGAGGAGTCCAGCTCTGTACACCGACAGTGTCTGCATATTGTCAGCTGTCCATTCTTTTCTCCTTCACCGTTTCTCGACACGACAAATCCAAAATGCTTCCAAAACTCAGACGGAAAAGCCGCTTCGTGCTGCGTTTACTGCTGTCCCATCCGCCTCCATTGTTTTTGTCTCCCATGTGAGCTGCGCACGCTCCCATTGGTGCACTGGCTGATGACGCGGAAGCAAAGGATCATGGTCTATGTAGTTTACTTTGCTATACCCCGGTGCGGCGAACTAAAACGTGTTATTTTTAACTCAGGACGTACTGTTCAATACCGTGACAAGACCACGACGATATCGTGGCCATTTTACTACCGCAATATCACGGTATTTACAATATTGGTACACCCCTAATATAAACACAAATCAACCTTATTGCAGCAAAACGGAACAATGCACCCAGATGTTGTTTACCTCAAAATGTTTACCTCAGTTATGAGCTATATCAAATTTTAAATAAACCACTGCGCTGAAATGGATGGCAGCCATAGGCATCTATAATAATATACATAGCATCTTTGTTTTCTGCTGTTGAAAAGTGAAGTTAAAGATAAAAATCCACTTCCAGGTGCTGCCATATTGTATTTTTATACCAAGAATCTGCACATATGGAAAGTTGGTCTGAGGGCTGGTGTTATTTAGGCATCACATAATTCCCTTCAGCTAAAAGTGTAAGAAATGATCAATATTTGAACGAGTTGGATGAACAATAATCGACACTCAAAATTTTTTATTTTTTTGGTCAAGACAATATTTAATTCATTTACCTGACGGGGATGGGGCTTAACATTGATACTACAGCCACCCACTAGGTGGCATGCCAGTTTCTTTTGGCCTCCCTTTTACCTACCCACATCATATACATGATAGATGACATACAGTATGCATATGTGATATTGTCTATTGCTTGTAAATGTTGCAGATTTTATTATTTTTTCATTCCATCTCTGCCCCCTGTCGGAGCAGAGTTGGGGGGCCTGTTTTTCTCCCTCATCCCCCTCCCTCTTGTTATCTTTTCATCTGTATAAAGGGGGGCCCGACTATGTGGCTTCCCCTGGGAGGGGCTAAAGATAATAGCAACTCGCGCTCAACAAAATGCTAAAAAGTAAAAAACAAAACAAAAAATTTGGTATATAAAAAATGTTTCTTTTCCACCCAGATGCCATGTTTTCATCATTGTTGATGAATCAAACTGGATTTTGTAAATTACCAGGAATGAATACCAATCGTCTCTTTTCCAAAGCCCAGATACAACAAATAGAATAAAGCCAATATTCTAGAGAACCTAATAACCAAGAAGCTAATGGGAAGCCAGTGGATAGTTTGTGTTGCTAATAGCACCTTTATCTGCTTTGTGTGTGTGTGTGTGTGTGTACGCACAAGTGTGTTGGTGAAAGTAATTGTGTGCCTGATAGGATACTGAAGAACAAACATTCTGGCACTGAGTGGGGCCGCGATGACTCGCTAAATCGATAGGCCAACAGGTCGCGACACTAGGCCAACCTGACATCCAATCACAATGCAACACAGGGCATCGCCAAAGTGATGGATGACCCTGCTTGTGTTGGTGTGTGTGTATGGATGTACACATGCTAGTGTCCAAGTGTGTCTTGTCAGTGTGTGTTTCTCTGTCACTGTGTGTGCAGAGATAAGCAGGAGGATGAGGGTCTTCAGCAAAACAGTTTGCCCTTGTGTTGTCTGCAGTTTATTTCTCAGAAAACTAAAAATAAATACATCGTTAAACAAAATCATTACAACACACGAGCATTTCTGTTAGTCAGGATCTTTATAGGCAGGCGTTTTATTGTTTGTTTTACAAGTTTGTAGATCTGACAAAGAGGTGTCAACCTTGGTAATACACTGATATTAAGCCTGACTTGAGAGGTGATGTGTGAAAAGGGCTTTTAAAGAAAATAAAACATTGCATGCTGCAGAAAAATTTCAAAATACCCTCTTCTTCCCACCTCCTGTAATCCTTTAAATAATTACCGTCGCTATGGCTACGCTAAGAGGCGGATTGACCAAGCCTCGCAAATTAATCGCTGTTTGTAGATTATAAGTAGCACCTGTGGGAGTGTCCAGGTCTTCGGCTGAAGTCCTTAAACTGCACGGTACAACAATCACGTTTACCTCGTTTTAATTAGGACCAGAGCAGCGCAAATTAGCGAAGAGCCCCAAACAAGTGGACCTGTTATTAATCAGGAGCCTGTAATTTTCCAACAACACACACAGCTTGTTGAAGCCACAGCAAAGGCCACATAAACATAAACTTCACCGGATCCTAGTGCACACACGAAAAAGGGAATAAGGTGTTATTTTTTGTTGTTGTTTGGGTTTTGAGGGTTTGAGACGGGTAATCCCACAACTCTCGTTCAGCTGTTTTCTACGGGAAATTTTGTGCAAACATTTTCCATTTCTAGTAAAGGTTTGAGAGAAAACCTGCAGCTCTACTGTATGTTTGACTTTCATTTAAGAGCCCACTGTTGCCGTACAGCTGCTGATTTCATTGTTTTGTTCTATTTCGTCTTTTCATAACTTCCTCCCTTTTTACCTTATTCACTGACTCCGTCCTTGTAGTTTTATACTTCTATCTATCACGTTGGGCGCTTTCAGTTTCTCTCCCTCCCTTCTTTCTCTCAGTGTTCTTGCCTCCCCCTCACCCCATCTGTCTGATTCCTACTCCACCCCTCCCCAACCCCTTTTTCTGTCCGAACAGTTTCATAGTTGTATCAATCAAGTTCAAACTATAAGACGAGAGTTGCTCCCCGTGCTCCCATCTACGCCCTGGTTTATGACTTGTAATACCTCTTTCCCCCCACTCACTCTGTCTGTGTATGTGGATGTTTATATGAGCGCTTATGTTTTTGGCAAAGATCTGTAAATAGATCTAGAGGGAAAGTGTGATTAACATTTTCACATTGCCTCCTTTTCTCCAAGGCTCTGTTTTGTCAGTTGTGGGGGCAATCAAATGTCCGTTTATGGGCGTCATGCTTGGGAGTGTGTAACACTGTGGGCTCAAGCTGCATCTGCACTCGGGGCGAGATGTCAGACTAACAGTAATGTTATGTTGATGTGCCGATCTACAGTTCATTTTTCGATCCATCTGTCTCTGTGCGTCTGTGTTTTTGTGTTCCACCCTCTTCCAGGCCTGCTGTCTTCTCAGACTTTGTGCCTGTCGGAAACTGAGTATCGATTTGGTTTGAAGTTACTGTAAACAACATTTATAAGATGCATATTGCTAAAAAGATCTTAATTTATATGACATAATTTTACTGATGCAGAAAATTACATTTGACTTCTGTAAGCATTGATAGATAGCATGTGTTTAATCTGGACTCGAGAAGCAGAAGCCAGTATTTTGACAATGAATATGTTGAACTCAATGAGAAATCAGTCATTTAAATGTCTGTCAGTGAGAAGTCCAATTAAAAATTGCATTTAAATGGTTGCATAATACATGCTGTTGGTCTGTAAAGTTGCTGTTTTGGTTGTTTTTAGCTTCTTTGCATATTATCAGTCTTGTTTTCTGCTCACCTGGTCCTCATTTGTTAATCATCACACCTGTATTGCATCTGTGATAGTCTCAAAGTGTGCATACAGCACTTTGGGTTTCAGCATTAAATTAAAATAGTTGATTTATTTTTCAGCTTAAAGTCTGCAGATTGTTTCTATCCTGCATTTGGTTATTTTTAACTTTTCAGTAATGACATATATTTAGTAAAAATTTAACATAAATGTGGTTCAAGAATACAGCCTTGTGGGGCTCCTACAAGGCAGAAAGTGACGATTTGATCTCAGTGACAACAACCCATTATTAATATAATTTAAATATATTACATGTGTACATTTAAAGTATTAAATGTACAAGTTAAGTTTTTTTAATCCAAAATCGATAAGAACACTTTGCATATTTTTTGTTAAAACAGGTGCTTAATCAGGGCTGCATGGTGGCGCAGTTGGTTAGCACTGTTGCCTCGCAGCAAGGAGGTCGTGGGTTCGCGTCCCGGCTCTGCGGCCTCTCTGCGTGGAGTTTGCATGTTCTCCCCGTGCGTGCGTGGGTTTCCTCCGGGTACTCCGGTTTCCTCCCACAGTCCAAAGACATGACTGTCAGGCTAATTGGGCTGGTAAATTGTCCTTAGGTGTGAGTGGGTTTGTGGTTGTTTGTCTCGTTCGTCTCTGTGTGGCCCTGCGATGGACTGGCGACCTGTCCAGGGTGTCCCCCGCCTCTCGCCCCTTGACCGCTGGAGATAGGCACCAGCTCTCCCGCGACCCTCTGTGGAGGAATAAGCGGCTACAGAAAATGGATGGATGGATGGAGGTGCTTAATCAGAATCCCGTTATTCGTCATTTTACAATGAAATTCCGTTTCAGAACAGCCTAACCAAGGTCAGACGTACAGCACATAGAAAACACATCAGTAAGGTTGACTGCGAGCAAGCAGCCACTTATTAGGGTGCCCCTTTATGCAGATGAAAGGATAACAAGAGGGAGAGGGGAATGAGGAAGAAAACAGCCCCCCCAGTTCTGCTCTGACAGGGGGAAGAGATGGGGTGAGAGAAGGAAAGTCTGCTAGCATTTTACTTCAATTTTTAGTAAAGTGAGCTTTTACTACATTATTATGAGGAAACTTGAAAAAATGAAGTATTTTTTTCAAAGTTGGGTGAGAAATGTCATCTAAAACACCTGAAAACATAAGACATCAGTGTGGCCTTCAAAATGAAAACCTTACTTATAAAAAATGTAATTTCTCAAATGGTGAGTGAAAGTGAAGATATTTTAATGCAAATGATTTTAGTCTAAATCAGACCTGTTTTCTCTCCACAGAGCTCCACAGTACGTCGTGTGGAAACCCTGGCGTCCCGCCCAAAGCGGTACTAAACGGCGGCGGTCGCTTTGCTGTGGGAGACCACGTGCGTTACAGCTGTGTCCCTGGTTACGTCTTAGACGGCCACGCAACACTCACGTGCATCACAAACGCTGCAAACACTGCAGTCTGGGACTTCCCTGCTCCTATCTGTCGAGGTATGAATTAAATATGTATG
This sequence comes from Callopanchax toddi, assembly GCA_006937965.1. Taxonomy (NCBI): domain Eukaryota; kingdom Metazoa; phylum Chordata; class Actinopteri; order Cyprinodontiformes; family Nothobranchiidae; genus Callopanchax; species Callopanchax toddi. The sequence goes on along the minus strand of SSNR01000138.1, from coordinate 833,554 downwards.
TGCACGTGACATGAAGAGTTTTACTCTTTTTAGATATTCTGTTTGTTTGAGTTTCAAAATCATGATGGCTAATGTTTGAAATGTTATATCATTCCTTTTGGGAATAATAAATTAATGAATTTGAAGATTTTGTAATGTTTTCTGAACAAAATGTGTGAAAATATAGAGTTAAACTCTTCATATATTTATGTATTTGAGTCTGTGAGAGATCAACAGGAGGACAGACAGACTGGATGAATGCATGCGCATGTTTCAGAGAATGGCAATGACAAGAGTTCACACTGTGTGTGTGTGTGCGTGTGTGTGTGTGCGCGCACGTGTGTGTGAGTGGGTTTTCATCCCTGCGAGTGGGAGAAGAGGAAATATGTGAGCTATATCATTTGGCATTCTTTATTTCTAGCTCTCTATACTATGCCGCTTCATGCCAAACTACAGGTCGCATTCTGAGGAATACACAACCGTGTAGGTGGATGCAAATATAGCAATCCAGCAAAGTGTGAATGCACAGCAGAAGTCTGTTTTTATCTTTGAATTCAAGTATATTGTTATATATACATGTAACTCCCAGCTGAATAAATACAGCCTTTAGGTGGGAGGCCAAGGCATTTGAATCCAGTTCAGTTCATGTATTTGTTGTAAATAGATCCAGTTAACAAGAAATGTCATTCCAACATATTTTACGTCAAGAGTTAAAATTCCAGTCTAATTAGACGCATTCTATTTCAGTCCAGTCCATTGTGATTCACTCAAATTTTAATTATAGTGGTTTTATAAGAATAGAGGTTAATAAAAAGCATCAGATCGCATGCCTTTATTTTGATTAAGAAACAAAAGACAGCTGATTGAAGATATTTAACCGATCTGTCACTAAAAAACTGTTGATTTTAAAGGCTTTACCAACACAACGGGGCATATTATAACCAGAAACAACCACAAAAGACCTCTATTAGCATTGTTGTTGGAGATAAATATGAATCTGCTCCTTACACTGCAAAAACTGATTTCTAAGAAAGTAAAATAGCCTTGTTTTTAGACATTTTGTCTTATTTTTGTCTAAAAAGAAAACATATTCTTACAGCCCTACTTGAAATAGGCCAAATCTTCTTAAATATGGTCAAATTTTCTAGATTTGAGCAAAAAAAAACAATCTGCCAATGGGGTAAGCAAAATTTGCTTGGCTAGATTCCTTAAAAATAGCAACATTTTCTGCATTTAGAACAATTTGCTAGTTTAAAGGAATCTAGCCAAGCAAAATTTGCTCACCCCATTGGCAGATTGTTTTTTTGCTCAAATCTAGAAAATTTGACCATATTTAAGAAGATTTGGCCTATTTCAAGTAGGGCTGTAAGAATATGTTTTCTTTTTAGACAAAAATAAGACAAAATGTCTAAAAACAAGGCTATTTTACTTTCTTAGAAATCAGTTTTACAGTGTATACCTGATTCTGTGAATGCTTTTATAGAAACAAATCCTTTTTTTTTCTTTGCCTTAAGTTCTCTAAAACTAATCTTAGACTCTGCAAAAAACTTACTTTGCTATGTAGACTCGTTTTTCTAGACCCAAAGAGTAATAAAATATTGATCAGACCTGCTAACGCACTAAGCCGGTGACTCGGGGGCTTTGAGACCTCTCCTGACTAAGATTTGAGGAAAAAGTTGAGATGTCAAATATCTACCTGTTATGAATTTGTTACTGTTTGTCCATTTTTATATCAGTGTAGCTGTCCGTTCTGGTGGACGCCTCACTCTAAGTTAATATCTAGCAGGAGCTTGAGTGCAGGAAATATAAAGACAAGCCTCTCTTACATTATACACATGATGATCCTGCTACAACGCCTTTCCTTTGTTAGTCTATGCTAAGATCAAAGTTCATTTAAGGCCTACATATCTAAACGTGACATAAAAGCTTTGTCATAGGTTTAGATCCATTGGAGCTGATCATCTTGAACCTTCATTAATTTAATTGGAAGAAAATGAAGATTGTCTGAACAATCTTTTTGTTGTAAATGTCACTGGCCACTTTATTAAACACACTTCTGCATAAGCTTGTCAATGCAAATAGCTGCTCAGCCAATCACATGGCAGCAACTGAGTGCATTTAGGCATCTAGATGGTAGATATGACTTGCTTAAGCTGAGGCGTTCATCTCTCAATGGTCAAACCATCTCAAACTGGTTTCAATGGGAAGGTTTCCAACATCCTCCTGAGTCTATGGCATGAATTAAGGCAGATCCGAAGGCAAAAGGGGGTCCAACCCAGTACTAGCAAGGCATATCTAATAAAAAGTCATATAGACCTAGACAAAATAAGTTACTTAATTTTGATATACACATTTCTATATTTTATCTAAATGTAATCTCCAGAGCCTGGACAGATTTTCCCAATTTAGCTAAAATCCCATCATGTTCAGAAATCCCAGCTAATAGTGTCTAATTCCATAATTTTATTAATCCTGTTCTATTACTTGTTTTTAAATATCACCCATTCACTGCAGCATATGTGCAGGATTTACTAAACTTGTAACTGAATTATTCCTCTGAGTCGCTCCCCTGTCCACACAAACCTGAGTTATTAAATGATGGTTCCAAAAAAAAGGGGGGGGGGGGGGGGGGAGGAGAAAAGCACATTTCCAATAAATCATGTCACTCCGGTCTGTCTTAGAGAACTGTTAAGTGACCTGAACTTCCACTGACAGAAACTGTGAATAGACTCCGGGACTGAACTTTGCTACCCCCCCCCAGTGCATCCTGGCTGTAGATCTGATGGCTAACTCAGAGTCGGTCATCCAGAAGAACAACACCTTTAGAAGGCACTCTGAACATCGCCATCCTCCTCCGAGAGCTGATGGATTCCTAGTATTGAACTCAGCATGCGCACTCTTTTTAGTAATGCGATCACTTTGTACTGTGAGTAAGACGAGATAAACCACAGAGAAATACCACTAACCGTTTGGAGGAAGCAAGGCGAGCACTTGCTTAGAATCACTGAAACCCCAGAAACTATTGATTAATGCAGCATCAACGAAGGTAAGCTTCTGCAGGAGCTGATTTTCAAATTGGGGCAGTCAGCAGCAGTTATGTGAGGGACAATCTGTCAACAAGGTTAAAAGACGCAGGCTGGAATCATTCCCGCCACGGGGGATGGACATATGGCATCAACATCTGGACAATCCCGATCTAGCTAGCAAAACACGTCTAAGACCACATATTCCTGATTGAATTTTAGCTTCTTAGCAGTTGATGGATGTCTCTTAATGTATTGCATTGTTGCATTATATTGATGATGGTCATCAATTATGCCATTTCAATCTCCTATTATCTTGAAAGATTGTAGCTTTATAAATTAGCTGTAGCATGACCTTAAAGACGCTAAACGAAGCAAAAATGAATTGCTTGTTTTTGCACAGGAACACTCAGCGAAAACAGTCAAACACTTCCAATGGTGTGCTAAATTGTTGCCCAACAGCAGCTGTAAACTATAATTTGGGGCTAGAGGGGGGAGGAAGAGGGGAAAGAGGGGAGGAGTGAAAAAGGGAAGCGAAGCAAATGGCAACTTGTCAGCGCTGGATTAGCAATGTCTCTGTCACTGTCAGTGAGGCTAAAAGGAGCTAAGCTACTAATTTGTTCACACCAAGTCAAACACACACACAATTATTCACACCCACTGTCACAAGCCTGCACACACACACACACACACACACACACACACACACACACACACACACACACACACACACAGTGTTGCGTACTCTTTCTGTCTTCATGTGTGTGTGTGGCACCTAGAGGCGCTCATACCAGCCGTGATAGCTTTCTATCAATTATTCAGTCATGCAATCAAATGCCCGGCGTCGCAGTGCTTTTAGCGATGGCACCAGCAATGTGCTTTCTCTCTGTCTGTTTTCCTCTCAGATTGTGTGTGTCGTTAATCTTGCCCCTTTACATTACATGCTGTGCTTGGATTAGCATGCATTATTCATGAATGGAATATTTAGAATTTAATCCTTTTTTTTCCAGTCAAAATACACGTCTGCTCTCTATTTACCTTAATCTTTGACCTTTGAGGCCAAACAATGTAACAGGTGAACGCTCCATTTTCGTCAAACAGTAAGCCAAAATATATACGTGTACACCGCCAAGTGAGGAAAAATACATGGTGAACACACAAATAATTTATTGTGAAATCAGTGGTGCAAAACAATCAGCTTGACTTACTTCTTGATCATCTTTGAGTTAGTTTATTCCATAAACACAGTTTAAAGATAGACCAAGCATCTCCACTTTCTTTTGTAGTTGAAAAGTGAAGTCATGATGTTCCATTTATGGATGACCCTTCGTTGGATCTTTGGAACCAGGTCTGAAAGTCCCACCCACTCACCTGCACCTGTGTATTCTTAAGCATCAACTCTTTAAGTCTAAGTGTGTTCCATAATGCAACAGCAAGATGAAATTTTTTCATTCAAACTTGAATTCACCACTCAACCACTACCTTACTAATCAGAAAGCATTAGAAGACCTATGAAACCAAATCAAAGTGTGTTCTTTAAAGTGTTAAATCTGTGCTTCCATCATCAGGCAGAAAAGGATACATATCTTTTTGTGAAATCACAGGAAAGCTCAAAACAGGTTTTGAGTTTTGAATTAAAGTCCCTGAAGCGTTGGCACCTCCATTGAAGTATTTGAGCTTAAAATTAGGGTGACTGTGACTCAGAGGAAGAAAGGCCGTCTACCGTGTGTGAGACCAGGGTTCAAACACCAGCTCAGACCATGTGTCGAAGTGTCCTTTGGCAAGATACTGAACCCCCAACCCATCAGGCCTCCCTGGGAAAGGACAATCAAAGTAAACTTAGCCTGAAAGTAGAAGTTTGGCTATGATGATGTGAGGCTGAAAGTCCTGCGTACTCCCGCTGCACAAAGCGTGGTGTTTTCATCAAATAACTAATTACAGAATAATATTAGGATTAGGATCACTTACATTAAGTGGCGGGACTTAAAATGTATGCCGCAGACAACTTTTAGGGGGAATTTATTTTTTTGTGTGTGTGTTTGCTTTTTTGCCTTCAACTTTTATGTTTTGTTCCTGTGTTCAGTTATACTTCATAATATAATTACCGTATTGACCCGAATATAGGACGACCCCAATCAACCCCAGAAAAAGACTACAATTTTTTAAGAAACTATTTTTTGAGATTTCGAGAAAGTCATTTAAATAATACCTTAATTACAGACTGCTTTAATATTTGCCTATTACCGCAATCAAAGACCTGTAATGCATATTCTAGCATGTGTGGGGTTCTGTCAGGAAAGACACTAGAGATCTTGAACAAAGACTGAGCAAAAAAAACCATAGTAATGCAAACTGTCAGAACTTTGCTCATGACATGTCAGATCAAAAGTCTGCGAGAGGCTTTGCCTTTTACTCACAGACGTCCTCTGCCTCGCTGTGCTCAGTCTCTCTCATCATGCTGCAGTCCGTCTCTTCCCACAGAACGTCATCGCCACGATGCGCCATCCTTGAACATTACACCCCATAACTCCATATTTCCTATTTCCCTGACAGCTGTTTGACGCCTCTGTTGCATTGACCACCATCATCTTAAAATTAGCGTCGTAAATCTGCCTCAGTTGTCTTGTTAACTTGCCCCAATTTTAATCCAGTCTGCTCCGGACAGCACTGGCTTAACTAAACGCTGGCGCCCTCTGCTGTTTTGGTCATGTGATGACCTCAAACTACTATCAGCATACGTCATTGGTTAGACACCGAATATAAGATGACCCCACATTTTTATTTTATCTTCAACAAAAAAACAAACAAAAAACCTTCGTCCTATATCTGGATCAATACGGTAATGGCTGAGTGGAAAACTTGCTTTGCCTCTCATAGATTAAAATAGCTAAATACAAAGATACATCTATTACATTCTAAATTCTTAAAGCACCAAGAAGGTTACCTTACATTTTTCTGCTTTAGCTGCTTTGCATGAAGCATTTTTCAGCGTTGAAGCGTGACCCAACTTGACCTTTATTGATCCCCTGCATTTGCTGCAGAATTACACTAAATCCACTCGCATGTGAAGTTTCTGCCAATACGTATCTCATTGCAATGCAACATTCTGCTGGAAAACCTTGAAACCTTACAAGTACTATTTACCTTAACAAGTACCATCAAACTGTGGTAAGTGTGTTGACCTCTGAGTTCATCTCTGCATTTATGACGTTTTACCATAAAAAGAAAGTTCAACCATGGTGTTATTTTGTATGTTCAAAGTTTGATTTAGTGTGTACAATACATGTGTGTAGTTTGGAAGAATCTGAGGATAATGATACAAAATCAGACCAGTTGGTCCTCAGTGTGTGTGAATTTAGCAGGAGTTATGATTAACCTGGTGCTTGTTTGACATTAAGTGCTTTAAGTAACTGAGTGTGTCATTATGAGAACAAAGCAGGAAGGAGTTGATGTGAGAGATGATGAGGAGGTAGAGAAAGAAGTGGGTTATTGTTGGACCTGTACAGTAATGATGTGTGCTACCAAAACTTGAAATTAGGATAGCCGAGAGACGGAAATGAAATAAGCGTGCACGGTTGTTTGTGAGCAGTCAGCATAACTAGATTTCGGCTGCATGCTGTGTGTGTTTACAGATCATTGATTCAGCTTGTTGGACTAATTCTGCTGACGTCCAATCAAGTCCTGGATTTTATTCCACACAGAGAAAACAGCTCTAGACCTTTAAGTTTTTACAGAATTTAGGCTACAAGTCTTTTCATACTGCAGAAAACGAGTTTTTATTTTAGAAAATGTCTAACTTTTAGGTAAAGATGACTAATTACTAGACTATACAGTTGCATTGTCAGCTATCTACAGGTGAATCTACCTGCTTTAGTTAATTGCCATCTGTTTTGTATCTACTTCTATATGATTCTGAGCTTCTTACTAAAAAATTGAGATGTCACTTTGTGGACAGTTCATGTCAACTGAATGCTCCCATGGAATCTCAATTAGCCATCACTAACAACTGTTTCAAACTCTGTCCTGCTTGTTTGGACCAAAATCTCTATCAGCCGTGGATGATTGTAAATTGAGCGTATGATTGTGTGTGAATGGTTGTGTGTTTTCTGTGATGGACTGGTGATTTGGCCAGCATCGCCTCTCGCCCAGTGATGGCTTGGACGCGATGAAGCAAGTATGGAAAATGAGTGAGTGATTGTTTAACAGAGAGATGGGAAAGAAACATTGGGTGAGGGTATACGATTTGTTATTTACACAAGTAAAACAAAAAAATTGGAGGTATAAATTCACTCATCTTGGGTATGAAAGTCACATTTAGTTGGGGCTTTTAGTAAATGCTTTGAAAACTTTTTTTTTCAAGGGTGGAATAATACATTATACCACTTTAGTGATAAAAAAAAGAGTTGCGGTGTACACTGTAAAAACTGATTTCTAAGGAAGTAAAAAAGCCTTGTTTTTAGACATTTTGTCTTATTTTTGTCTAAAAAGAAAACATATTCTTACAGCCCTACTTGAAATAGGCCAAATCTTCTTAAATATGGTCAAATTTTCTAGATTTGAGCAAAAAAAAGAAAAAATCTGCCAATGCGGTGAGCAAAATTTGCTTGGCTAGATTCCTTTAAACTAGCAAATTGTTCTAAATGCAGAAAATGTTTCTATTTTTAAGGAATCTAGCCAAGCAAATTTTGCTTACCCCATTGGCAGATTGTTTTTTTGCTCAAATCTAGAAAATCTGACCATATTTAAGAAGATTTGGCCTATTTCAAGTAGGGCTGTAAGAATATGTTTCTTTTTAGACAAAAATAAGACAAAATGTCTAAAAACAAGGCTATTTTACTTTCTTAGAAATCAGTTTTTGCAGTGTAAGAGTTTCTTTTTTTCATGCAGGGTTAAAATCATACATACAGGCTCAAATTTATACTGAAACTAACCTGAATGTTTAAATAAGTGGTGCTGAAGGTTCTAGAATGTAAGTTTTTCCTTTCATTCCTTCCTCGCTTGCCAACATAAGAAGCATTTGTTTGACAGCACTCATTGGGTTGACCAAGACTGAACAACAATGGGAAAGTCCGAGGAACTCACTGAAGGTCTGAGTTGGACAATTGTCCATTTAAGCTTGTGAACATCTGTCTTGACCTTTTTGATCACAATAACAAGAAATATGGTTGGAGGATTCAAGGTGAGGCTTTCAGACCCACCAACTCTTTACCAACTATCCAGCATGGTGGTGGTGGCGTCGTGCTGCTGAGTTAGAGAGTGTAGATGACATAACTAAGAAGGATGACTACTTCCAAATGATTCAAGTTCACCTCAAGTCATCAGTAGATGGTTGAAAGTTATCACAAATGTGTGTTCAATCTCAACAACTTCCCCACACACACACACACATCAGAACTGGTTTCTGATTGGATAAATCAGGCTAACATTCATCTACTGGAATGATCATCCCAAAACACCAACCCTAACACATTTTAAAATGTAATATTTATTAATTATGGTAAAAGATTATTAGGTTAACAATTTCACAAAGTTTAAGTAAGAATTTTTTTTTCTTTTTTGACACATTTTGGATTAATTTATGTTAAGATTGAGGTGGCATGTTACCCACAATACATTGTGAGAATATCATTAATATTGGCAGAGGTGTAAATAAAACATAGCAATCATCTGAGTCCTAAAATGTAAGAGATGTCTTTGATATACTGTATCTAAATGGTGGAAGTGACATTGGTTTACTCTTCAAATAAATTAAAAGACCACTTTTTAATCAGAGTATAGCATCAAGTCGGTTAATCTTCGGTGACATTGATCTGGTCAGTTAAATAGCAGAGGAGATTGTCAATCAGTGTCAGCTATTTTGGTGTTAATGAAATGAAAAGTGTGCAACTAAAGGGGCAAAAATGAGACGACCTCAAAGGCATGAATGGTTTTGCAAATGGAGGCCACAGACAAGTTTTCCCCTCCTCATTTTTTAAACTGATTTTCAATAGTTTTGCATTTGACTAAGGTCAGTGCCACCACTGGAATCCTTTCACGTTTTCAGACTTTTATACAGAAATTGAAAAAAAAAATCGGGGTATCAGGGTCTGTGGTTAAAATGAGTTCACCTTGCTTGATGCATTAGCACCTCCATCAACATGACATAGTTATGGCCACATAAAGAACTAGGGTGCATACATTGATGAATTACATCAACAACTAATGTTTCCCTGCATATTCTGGACTGAAACTGGGATTTTTCAGTAGAACATAGTGTGGAAGTGTTTTCTCCCCCATTCAGATCCAACACAATTTAACTGATGCTGATGATGTCATTGTTGATAGTTGATTTAAAATCAACTAAAGTCAATCAAAGATGTTTACAGTGTAAGTTAACCGAGACAATAAAATGCGATCAAGTAAAACTTAAAGATCCAATAAATAAAACGCAGTAACAGGTCACGTTACTTGTGTAAACAATTAAACATCAACGGACGGAAGTTCACGTCGTCACATGGAGTGCATGTAGGCGTGCGAGAATCTATATTACATGCTTCTATTTGTGAATGTGTGTGTGTGTTTACTGTGCAGTGTGAGAGAGTTCAGCAGAGCTTTGACAAATTACAGTGTTTACGCAGGTAGTCCCGCCACGCTCGAGACATTCTCTCACACACACACATTCCCTGACTTATAAATACTCCCCTTCCGGTGCAGCAACGTCAAGCTGAGCTGTCACACTGATGCACACAAACACACACACACACACACATGCACAATGCACATGCTGCAAACACAGAAACATACTGTGCTGCTTAGCTGTTCTATCTGCTGCATTTTTTTTAGCAGAAGTTAAAAGAATCTGTGTGATGTAAATTGTGTCATCTCCCTAAGTCAGCAAGTAGGCAGAAAAAATATTATTATGGTTATGTAACCTGATTATTCAGGTGCTATTGTGACTTCAAAGAGTTGAGAAGCCATGCTCCTGGGAGATTAAGGGCTTTGCAACATCCTCTTCCTCCCCGACCACCTCCTCCTAACTCCGATAGAAGTGGCACTCCATTCAAAAGGAAACACCGCTAATGAACGGATTATTTGTTACGAAGAACAACAAAATCCAGATGATCAGATCATTAGAATTTCAGGGCATTTTTTACAGTCTTTTGTATAATAATTACAACTCATTTCTCTGTGCGTGTGTTCACTTGTCTCTAATGTTAGCAAAAAGATATCCGAGTTGCTTCAGAAAGTACTCATTGGATGTTCATCTACAACTGATTACATTTTGGTGTCAACCCAATTCAAGATGGCTGCCACAACTAATCGACGTTAGCCAGCACTCTAGATATTGAGCTAATATGCTTTGAAGTCGTAGTTAAGAGCTAATCTCCACATATTCTCTGATTGCTAATAGGTCACACGTGATTTTAAACTTTGCCTTTAACGACTTGAATTCACTCATCTATTAGCAACATGTTGCATGAAACAGATTTTGGACAGCAGTTAAAAGCACATAATGTACATTTTTCATATTTTAAAATATTTTCCTTGAGCCAGTCTGTGCTAATATGACCCTTTACAGTGTTAATGTAAAGTCACTCAGCCCCATCTGCTGCTTGTGTCCAGAATACAGCGTTTGCAACTTCTGAGTCTCCGGTCCAGTACCATGAAGTCTCACAAAGTCACGTATCTCATGAGGGTTAGGCTAACCCAATGTGGCTAGCTGTTATGCTAGCACCAGAGTGTTTTTAGTAGGGGTGTCCCGATCAGGTTTTTTTGCCCTCGAGTCTGAGTCTGAGTCATTAGATTTTGAAGCTCTGCCGATCCCGAGTCCCGATCCGATCTTTTTAATATGTTGTTGTGATCAACTTTATAAAGCCTTCAGACCGCAGACATACTCACAGTTTCTGCTTCAAGCTGCTTCTGTGTTCTACTTTGCCGATGTTTAACTAATAAAAACAAACAAGCCACAAAATGATTTCCTGCTGCAGACATACAGTAAATCATTCTGTATAGAAATCTATCATATCTATATATATATTTAATACTTAAACATATATTCTCTGTGCACACATTCCCCATTAATTAGTTTGTGGTTGAAGTAACTTTTTGAGAGGAAAAACTTTTTTTTCCTACAGCTGTTCAGGTGCAGAAATGTCAACATTATTTTAACACTCTGGTCCATTTTTTGCCCAGAAAGAACAAACTTGTTTACTGACAATGACCCGGATCATTTCTTAAGTCAACAGCTCCTCCTTCACTCCTCCTCCTGCTTTATCCTCTGACTGCAGCAGCTCTGAACAACTTCTTAATTCGACTATTTGGAGAAATCCGTCAGTGTTTGGTGCGTTTTGGAGTGACATTTAATCAGGAAGCTCCTCCTCAGAAAGCACTTTTTAAAAATCTTAACATCGCTCAATTTATTTCCCGATGGAGGGCGGGTGTTTTGCAGCACGGAGCAGAATCTCCTCCTGTATGGCAACTGAGCCTGGATGGAGACGCAGCGTAAGGAGAACGAGTTCGCACGTGTATGACTCGTTCCACGCTGGCCTCGCCTCCTCCAGCACCGAGCACTAATATAGACTATATATAAATCCCATTTGCTTTAGATTGTGTAACATATATTTAAAAACCCAAACTTCCTTCTGAAGGCATAGCGGCTTTTATTTTGGCGGGGCAGTGCGCATGTAGAGGAAACCCGAGTCAAAATCGGGAGGTGACGTCCGATACCGATCGAGTCCAAAATCACGTGATCGGATCGGGACATCCCTAGTTTTTAGCTCATGATTCCTGCTTTTATTCAGCCTCTCCCTGCTTAAACGCAGCTGATTTCTGTGAATGAGTGATGAACCGCTCCAGTAGAAAGCAGTGAAGGCTGAGAAGACATTTCAACAGGTAGATTTAGGTGTTTCTGAGCAAAAACAATGCTAACGTTTTTACAACAGTGATTTAAAACGAACACTAGAGGGTGCTAAAAACAAGCCAAAACTGCACAGTATGCCTTTAATAAAACTCTCAAACTCTGAAAACAATTAACCATCACAGAGCAACATAACAAACACAACAATGGATACAAGTTGATTGAACCATAACAGCTTCCGTCATTTCTGAACATAAGAGAGGCTTTTTTCAGTTTGCAGTCACGCTCCAAAATGTTAGATATCAAACAGCTTTTCATGACAAAGAGGGATGTATGTATTTTACCTTTACATTACATGTTTTTTATACAAGCAGTTGTGACAACAAGTTTAACAACCACATGCTAAGTAGGAACGACTACAGTTTAGTTCTCCTCCTCCTGTCTCTCTCTGTCCTTTTCCTTTCTCACACACACACACACACACTCTCTCTCACACACATCTCTTCTAACTTCTCCATGGTCTCATTATTATCTTGCTAATGGTTCCCTGTGGATGCAAAGCTCTGCTGATCCAAGCAGCTGGAATCGCACACTGACACACACACACACACACTGACACACACATGCTGCCAAACAGGCAGACATAAAATGTAACACACACTGAATGCTCAGGTAGAAATAATCCACAGTCATATACTTACTAGTGCAAAAAACGATATATTTTTTGCACACACACACACGCACACACACACACACACAGATCAGCTAATCCCTCTCTGCAGGAGTCAATCTGGTGATTTAATTCTCTAATTCATTCCTTTGAGCTGATATCTGTTCTGTTACTGAAACAGCACTTTGTAGGCAGCCAGATTTTCTCACCACATTTTGATGATGTCTCTTAAATTCACAATCAAGTGTCTCGCGTATTTAGAAATAAAAATATGAGCAATAACTTAAAGTTGTACCGTTAGCAGCGGTGACGTCAGAGCTGCTGACTTCCAGAGAACTCAGGATTTAGAATTTATTTAATAAAGACTTTTGCCACTTCAACAAATGTGTTTTTTTCTCACTCTTTTAAATTTTAATGTGGCGTGTACTTACCTGTCTGTTTTATTTATAACATAATAGTGTGGTATTTGAAATGATGTTCAAAACGGCGCTCACAGTAATGAAACTCTGTCTCTGCACCTCTCTGCTTCTCCCGCTCTGCCTCAGATCAATGTACCAGTCTTGTAGTGACACTTGAAGAACTCTTATCTCTCTTCTGCAGACCTACTCTGTTCTCGCTACCTCCCTCCCTCCTTCCCTCTCTCGTCCCTTCCTGTCCTCTCTTCTTTTTTAGCTCTGCAGAAACTGCATCTCCTCTCATTTTCTGCCTCTTGATGCTGATGATGGTGCTAAATTTTGCTTTTGAAACCCATGTCTGCAGAAACTACGATCGACTAATATTTTAATAATCATACTTGCATTTTCGTTAGCTACACTCTTTTGCACACACCAATGTGATTTTTACACCAAATCTTAAAAGAATTTGACAGGAAATTCAAAAAAGTTTTACTTTGAATTATATTATTTAGCCATTTTAATTTTATTGTGCAATTTTTAGGTACAATTCATAAAAAAACGGTTTATAAAATTGCTTAAGAACAGTGGTCACCAACTGCTGGCCCACTGGCCCAAATTGGTCCATAAGCTCATTCCTTTTGGTCTGCAAAGTATTTATTTTTCTATAAATCAAACCCAGTTTGACACGGTTAACAGGTTGTTCATTCAACATCTAACCAAGTAAGTAGTGAGAATAATTTTAAGTTTTCATATGTGATTTACTGATTTTTTAAAATGTATTTAATTTTATATTTAAATTTGTATTAGGATAAATGGAAACGCCCATACTCCTAATGGGAAAGCTGCTAGCAGGGAATCTTCATGGCGTTATTATAGTTTGTCACTGGCGTTTTTCTAACAGTGCTGGAAACCTGGCTTTGAGTCCAACATTCAACGATTTTTCTTATCAGTCCTGTCTGAATTATTTATTTAGTTAGTTAGTTCAACAGCAATGTTGTTTTTAACAGTTGGAGCAGAGGTACACTGTAAATATGTTAACGGTTGAAATAGGTTCTTTGTTCCTAGTGTAGCTGCTCTAAAGTTAAAGTAAAACAAATCCAGTTCTGTAACAAAACTCCATTTAAACATGTGCTTTCCTTCAGGCATTAATCTTTTATAACTCCAAACTCATCAGTTATTTTAAAGTAATTTCATGAAGAAAGTTTTTTTTGCATTTATAATATTAAAATTTTAGTTTAAATTAAAATGTATTTAAAGTGTTCACAGGTAAAGCCAGAACATTATTTAATGGTAAAATAAAAATTGGAATGTTGCCAAGCTGCTTTTAAACATTCTTAAATGTGGAGTTTTTTTCAGCCAAAGAAGCCAAAGTTTTAGTAAACAAAACACAGAGGGTCAGAGTTCATCAGCCTCACGACTTCAGGGACAAAGCTGTACGTCGGCCAGGTTTGAGGCTGCTCAGTCATCTGCCTGAGGGAAGGAGAATGAAGAGTTCCCAGGCTGGATGTGTGGGGTCGGTCATTATGTTCCAGGTATTTTCTCAGGCTTAGCTGGTGTTAATGTCCTCTAGAGAAGAAAAGCAGCTAATCTGCATCAGTCAACCACCATATGCTGTATAAATGTAATTTATAACATAAACCTATTTATTTGTTTTGAACTAATTCAAGTTCAGATCTAAAACTCTAAGTTTGTTTTGCTGTATATGCACAATAATTGATGGACTTTAACCCCTCCCTAATGTTAAATATAGCATGCATTTTTCCTAAGGGCATGTTTTGAGGATGTGAAAGGTCCAAGTGGGTCAGCGCACATATGCTGATTTCATGATTTTTCTAAAACAGCAACATTGGTTCATAAGACGAGGTGTGCTGTCATAGGTCTGCTGCCTGACATTCACCCTGGAGCTTTGGGTTCACGTCTATTTGAGACTAATATATTTGGACTTTTCGTCCTGTGACGACTAGTTTTGTCTTTCATTTCACCTGCAGTCGACTAACAGGTCTGCTGCAAGCGTCACTGTGATGGTAGAGCGGGAGATAAGAGTGAGGCTGAGGCAAATAATCTCTAACAGATCATCTCGTGTTTTTAGAATTATGTCATGGGTAGTCCCGAGTTTCATTAAGTCTTTACCTGACAGGTCAGCAACCTGGTAGAAACCATGTTGTCCTTTATATTTAACGGAAGCATGCACTGAACTTAGTTGAATTTTAAAAAATCTAAGAAATATGAGGATGAGTAAAAGTGATTTCCTCACATTTTCATTGCCTTAATTTTAAAATGATCATTTAAAATTATTAGTACCTGACATTATATTATATTATTATATTATATTATATTATATTATATTATATTATATTATATTATATTATATTATATTATATTATATTATATTATATTATATCACCCTATGGTCCTGTTGTGCTTTTCTTGGTGTGGCTCAGGGCCGGATCTAGCAAGCCCTATTAAGGGGGGCAGGTAGAATATCAGGGGGGGGCAGTCTGGACATGCTAAGAATTTTTGGTCATCACATCCCCCCAATCCCTTAAATGCATTGAAAACTACACCATCATCATATCAGTTCCTCTATCCATATATTTATTTTCATATTTGATCCCTACCCTCTGCATTTACCCGGGCTTGGGACCGGCACAAGTAGGACACTGGATTATGCCCTGTTGAGGCTGCATTGATCGGTTTATTTTTTGTTTTGTTTTGTGTTTTTTGTGTTTTTTTGTTTGTTCTTTTTTGTGTTTTTTATTCTTTTTGTGTTTGTTTTTTTGTTCTTCTTTGTGTTTTTTTGTTTTGTTTTTTTCTTTTTGTGTTTTTTTGCTTTGTTTGTTTTTTTGTCCTTTTTTGTGTTTTTTGTTTTGTTTGTTTTTTCTTCTATTTTGTGTTTTTTTGTTTTTTTCTTTTTGTGTTTTTTTGCTTTGTTTGTTTTTTTGTCCTTTTTTGTGTTTTTTGTTTTGTTTGTTTTTTCTTCTATTTTGTGTTTTTTTGTTTTTTGTTCTTTTTGTGGTTTTTTGTTTTTCTTTCTTTCTGTGTCATTCATCAGTAGCTACTTTGGATGAGGACAAACGGAAGAGAGCGCTCACTCTGACCATTTTTCACTGAAATATTTTTGAAATTTGGTATTTCTGCATGCAATTGCATTTGGGGGGGCAGTCATGGAATTTGGGGGGGCAATGCCCCCCCTTGCCCATGCCTACATCCGACCTCGGTGTGGCTAGTGAACAAACACAGGCAAAAACATTATCACCCACCTTCAGCAATTTTTCATAAAACAATGTCTTTAGAAGATCTCCGTAACTATTATTTTGAAAATACTGTTTTTTTCTACTTAATTTAGTCATCAAACAACTAAAAAGGTTAGTTCTTTAACACGTTAAAGGTAAAATCTTCTAGAATATTGTTTTCCTAAAGACATTTGTACCCTAAAAATAATCTACAGCGTACTCACTGGAAACTGTCCGTACAGTAAAAAAAACAGAAGACTTGGTTTAGTTAAATAATTTATTGATGTCGGTCTCACTTCCTGTTTCACATTTTGACACATGAAACCTTCGACATGCAGCAAAAATTTGATCTGGAGTGCACTTTAGCTAACTGCAGTGTCATTGCTTTAAAATGTGTTTACCATGATTGCTTTCCTCCCCGTTAGTCTGCTGACACTGCAAAACGCACACAATGCATCGCATGCCGCCGCACTCTCTTATGCATTCATACACAGCTGGGGTGCAGCACACACACACACACAAAAAGAAGTTTTTGTCACAGTCTGACACTCATGCAGACATGCAACACACAAACACAGCAGCAGTGGTCATGCTGTATCAGCAAGGTTTCCTTTAACCACTAAACTATTCAGGATGTTCACGTTGACTGTGCATGTGTGTGTGTGTGTGTGTGTGTGTGTGTGTGTCCTAGGACAGCAGTTTCTTCTCATTTCCATCATTTGACTTCTCTTAGGATATCAGCTCCTGCAAAATGATTTTTACTGAAGCTTTAAAAAATTTTTTAATCAAAACAAATAAAACATTTTAATTTCATCTTTTGATTGAACTAAACTTAAAAACACAAACATCTTCTCAACTTTCAAAGAGTTGAATTGAGCAGGAACACGATCAGTTCTTGTTCTAAGCTGCTTTCTTCATGATTCCAGCAGCCATTTTTTTTTACTTGTCTTTAAAAAGTCACTCACAAATTCTGGATCAAACACATTTTAGTGCAATTCAAATTAGAATGCTAACTGATTTTTAGAAAACCATTGCTGTCGAGTTGCACAGGGTGGTTTTGGGGGCTTTGGAGATGAAAACAAAGGAGATTTGAACAGAGTGGAAGGGACCTTGATGAAGGAAGGCCATACCATTGGAGTTGATCCATCCTTTAACAGAATAATGGCCCAAAACACCCCTCCAGGGTTCTGGCTGCATGGCGTGGCCAGGCTGTGGATCTGAACCATGCTGAGGTGTTGTGGGAGCAGCTTGACCCTCTGGTCCATCCAAGAAGCATGTCATCTGGTTATTTAGGAAAAACTGACAGCGTAGACTAATTTAATGTTTCTATGGAAGATAAGAAAAGTTCCTCATGATCCTAAACTTTTGAGCAATTGTGTCAACACAAATGTCAGGAAGTTACACGTTAAATAAACTTAAAAAACTCATAAAATTAACCCTCTGGGCGCCAAAGTCGCAATATTGCGACAGGTGTCATTACTGAGTTTAACGAGCCACAGCTGCTGACATGAGCCGTTTTTTAGTTTCTACTTTACACCAGAAGATCGTGGACAACTGTAACTTCATACTAAGCAACATTTTTGGGTGTGTTTATATTGAAAGCTTTGGAGAAAAAGGAGTTTAAAAACCTCCTCCCGTCGGAGGAGACGGGAGGGGAGTGGTTACCGCAGCCACGCCGCTCAGAGCGAGTTTCGGAGCGAGGAGGGATGGAGAAAACTTACTATGAGGAGACTTCTGTTCACTGTTCACCAAGCACTTCATCAGGTAATGGCTGACTCAGATCTGAAGAGGAAAATCCATCTCTGATGAAGATGGTCAGTCGTCCAGGGAGACTGCAGCTGTGTCTGCACGCAGCGAGAGTGACCCGGTTAGCCATTACAACCCAAAAGCAGCTCATAGGTCCGGTTCTGTTCGGTTCAGCTTTGCTTTACGGTGTCCAGAGAGGAAGGATGTGGTGTCCATAGCAAGCAAGGGTAGTAAAAACACCGCGAATAGTAACAAAAGGAGCGGAAATGTAAAAATTCGCAGCAAACTCAACAGAACCCGTGGGAGAAAAAAAACTGTAAATAGACGGAACGCAGCGTTCACTGTCCCTCTGTAAATGAGGATGATGATGGTGGGGTTTTCCCGGGAGATGATGAAGAGCATCACAGGTGCATCAGACACTTTGATGAACCTGTTGATTGTTTGGAAACAGGTCTGTCCAGTTCTGAGCCCACTGGTTTCCTGTATGTTCTTTACTGTAAAAAATAAAGATACGGTAAATGCCTGTAAAAGTTACACACCCAATGGTGCTGCTGCATGATGACGTCACAATATGCAAATTAGATACGTGAATTTGTTCCAATCACAAACTTTGATTCAAACTGAACATTTTTCTCCTTTACAGTATGCCTTTATCTCTAACCATATTAAAGTTACAACTTTTTGAAATTGTAATGTCAAAAAAGATGATTCTCTTGGAAAAACTCTGGCGCCCAGAGGGTTAAGTCAAACAGGTTGAAATTGAGCATTCTGTTGTTGTATGGGGGATATTCTTCCTTTGCTAGTCAACAAAACTGCAGAGTTCACCTCAAAGTACACTTCATTCTGTTGTTTATTTATTATAGCCACGATCAGTTTGTAAGTATACCCCAGCCTATCCTTGTTTGTTATGGTTTAGGCACAAAATGCTACATTTTTAGGTTCAGGAACAAAACGAGTTTTGGATTCAGACTTAGATGTAAAGTTAAGTCATCTGATGAACCAACATAAAGCTGTCTCTGCTTTTGATTTAATAATAATAAAAAAAAAAAAAACGTTTCAATCTCCAAGTAAGATAAAGCAAAACAAGTGTGCAGATCCTCCATCTTTGTTTTAAAACACATCCTGAGCCACTTTTAGAACTAGCCCAGATCACGTGTGTTATGTGTAGAAATTATCAGGGTACTAGCTGAGTGGTGGCTCTTTCTTCCCATCCTGATTCCTCACAGCTGCAGTTCGCCTCATCACTTCTGCTCCGTAGCTGTACTTTTCATCCGGTGCATCTCGATTTATTCTCCGCTGCCTCTCGTGTTGCACTTGACCACTAGAGTGTTGGTTACATCCTTCACTCGCTGCAGCTGCACTGTAATCGTCAAACACACAACACGTTGTGTTTTTGCTTCCTGGTGCTGGCCCTGTGGCTTCTCTGCTTCCAGCACGGGGTTCAAGTGCAGATTTGTTCTTAATTCTTGGATGAAGAGAGTAACATGTTTGTAATTAGCCACGGCTGCTTAGACACATTTGTAAGTGACACGTGGCTTCTGTGACAGGCGTGACGGTCTTTTACGCAGACAATAGGATGATAATCAAGACTGCTGTGATGACACAAAGGGGCTGCGGTTTATACAGACAAACTCTGGAATTACATTGTCACAGCGGGAGAGATTTGCTAAAGCCGTTCGGTTGTTTGAAGATTTAAAGATGAGTTTGTTTAATGGAAAATGACATGTTTTGGCAAAAACATTGAACCAAATCAATATTCTACCTGCATCAAAGTATGAGGGGTCTTATAGGACAACCCGCTCCGTCTTATCTGTCAATGGAGAAGTCTGAGTCTTATTTAGTTGGATCTTTTAGGAAAATAGAGATCTAATTAAATCTTTTTCCAGTCAAACAAGTGAAGCATGAAAACAGATCAAATCCACCCAGTAGATTTTCCTCCTGTCGGGATTTGGAAACGATCTGAATCATGCTTTGTCCTTTTTCAGACTCTGGCTTTAGGAGTAATCTCTACAACCAAAACATTAGGACATGTTTTCAAATTCATACATTTTTAAGACGTTTTCCTAACTTAAAACAGGGTTATTCATCCATTTTGAAGAGGGTTTCTCTGTAAAAAAAAAAAAAAAAACACATAATTATGATTTTAGCTATATTAGATTGCTTCCCGAATAGCCTTAACTGTATGTTTTTTTTAGGTCTCGTTTAAAGTGTAACCTAACCTTAAAGTAAAGGTTTTGTCTTCTAAAGACAAGCATATGTCACATTATCATCGTCCTTCCTATCACCTATAAATAGATGGTGTTTGTGCTTGTTTTTGACATAAATCTGAACCTTATTTAGAGCAGTAGTCCATAGGGAACAAAGGCTTGTCTTAAGGTAAGGTTTATTTATATAAAGATTAGAGCGAAGGTGTCAAATGTTACTGGATGGAGTTTAGGGTCAGGGATGAATCAGCTGCAGTGAATAGATCTTAATGAGCAGTAAAGTCATAGGAACATATAAAGGTGTAATATATCCAGTACAGAAAATGTTGCTATGGTAACAGGACCCCCTAACTACCCAACATAAGTTCTGCTGTCCCAACTCCTTCTTCTCTTCACTTCACTCCCCACCTCTGCTCTTTCCCCTCGTTCTCTTTGCTTTTTTTTCTCTGTCTCCTGATACTTTGGCAGGTTAATGCTCAGCTAGCATGTCTGGCTTATGCGTGCACACTCACTCACACACCAACACACAGCCTGGGGTGATGAGTAACAAGGGATCTGAAGTAGGACAGCAGGGTAGACAGTTTAAGCTGAGACAGAGGGAGGGGTGGAACAAAAAGGCACGAGAGAGAGAGAGAGAGAGGGTGATACCAGGAGATGGAGTGAGTGGACTGGAGACAAGAGCAGGGGAAAGGTTAAGGCCAGGACATGAAGTGGAGAGAAGAGAAGGGACTCTGTGGACATCGTTTCTATTCTGCTGTCTTGACATTTTTTTACACCAGAACAAAATGACTGAATTTGTCTGTCACTGATTCTTGTGCAAAAACTAAATGAAGCAGGGTTAAAAGGCATGTTTTGAGTGGCCCTCTGGTGGTGAAGAGGCCTTACTGCACCAACCTGTGTATCAGCCTGACTATGATACATTTGACCATATCTGGCTTGTGTGTGTGTGTGTGTGTGTGTGTGTGTGTGTGTGTGTGCACAAAGTGTGCGTAATCTCGCACCTCATCGGATGTGATGCTGAATATCTTAAACACAAATCTATTATGTGTGTGTGAGTGCAGGTGCGTCTGTTCAGCAGGTTTTTCAGTCTTTGCAGATGTGGGTACACATTTTTTTTTCTTCTTCTGCAGGTTCCTTTGGGACAGTGCTGATTGACAGCTCTATCCGTGGTTGTCATGGTGATTATGATGGATGTGTTTTGGGTTACCATGGTGACTGCTGGTTAGGCGCTCTATCTGAATGCATAATGTAGTTTTAGCATAAAAAGATTCTGTAGCTGACAGAAAGATAGAGAATAGGAGATGTCGAAGAGACCGGTAACATCCTTACAGGCTTGCTCCATATAGCTGCTGCTGTCGCATATATGTTTTATATATGGCGCGTTACACAGACGCCACACACACACACACAAAATGGGTTACATGACAAAATTGGCCCAGATGAGGCCTACTTGCAAGACAGCAAGATAAAAGAGCATGTGACGGTCGGGGGAAAACAGGGATGTCAAGTGTTAAAAACAGTGCACACCTGCCTGCAGATGAAAGAGTGGGTACCATGAGAAATGTTGAATTTTAACCGTCCTCCACCTGCATTGCAGCATTTACATCACCTTCATCTGAAGTTTTGTCCAGAAGTTCTACTAGGAAGAGAAAAGATCCAACACCCAATGGGTTCAGGGACATGAGCTGAATGGATTTCTAAGAAAAGTTACAGACACTCAAAACTCACTGCTTTTGTCTTTCTCTTTTTAAAATTATACTTGCAAATATGCTTATTTTTATTTATGCATCTGCAGTTTGGATCAATGCACAGGTTACAGGAGGACATTATATTAACAAATTGGTCACAAAGGGCTCTAAATACATCTGTATGTTTGCTCCAAACCTCATTTCTGCAGCGCGGCGATCATTGTGACATGTTGCATTTCCTTAAAGTCGAGAGGATGTTCTCGCAAGTGGTTGTTTCTACTCTGCCGAATGAAAATGGATGAAATGTCACGCCACGGCGTCCCGACATGAATTTAGTCATTCATATTCATTTTCACGCACCAGCAGCGCATCATGACTAAGACACATAAATTTACACAAAGGCAAGGGCGCGCTCCCAAGGGAGACGCTGCCACACATGCGTGATTTGTTTGTTTAGTGTGGCCTGAGGACAAGCCTTTAGTTAAATCAGATGAGTCTGCACTCTGTACGCTGTTGGTACAAAAAATACAAAAATGATGGGTTAAATAAAACTAAAAATGATACAGAAATTACACAAAATTGAGTTTTAAACTAGGATTATTCTATATTGAGAAATTATGGTTTTCATTTTGATTAAATCTTGACATTATTTTTGTTTTTGATCTCATCTGCAGGATCTCCTGCAGTCTAAGTATGTTATTAATACTCTGTGACTACCACATCAACTTGTAGCTATTATCTGGAAAATTGACTATTAGCCATCTTTGTTTGCTAAAATCAGCTAGCTGCTGCAGCGGCCATCTTGACTTGAGTTGACTGTACATCCAATTGATATTTCCTGAGAGAAAGTACGCCCAGTGCTTCATGAGATTTTTTGCTAACAGACAAAAAAGTCCATGTTAGAAACAAAGATCCTGCATTCAGTTTCTACCATTTTAGCTTAGCATTTTAAACGTGGTAGCCATTTTTGTATTGGCTAGGGTCAGGTGGTTATGGTGACCATCTAGAATTGGTTACACTCCAAAAAAATGATCAGTTATAGATTCAAAAAACACTCTTTAATGAGGGTTTAGGTGGAATTTAACTGTATATCGGTGAGTTAATAACAAAATTTGAAACACATATTTCATGTGATCAATTAGTATTTGTAGTAAATGACTCTGATGTAATGACACTAAATTTTAGCTAACTGAGTTTTAGAATTTTTTTTGTTATTCCTAATGTCCATTAGCTGCAGGGGCCATCTGGAATTTGGTTGACTCCAACATATATTAATTTGTAAGAATTTCATTAAAATCCATCCAGTGGTTCATGAGGTATTTCACTAGAATATACACACAAAGGCAAAAACACGACCAGCCTCCTTTAGGCTAAAAATGTGCATATCTGTTATTATTTATGTTATTTAATACAAAAAATGCATTATCACTGTCTCTGTGTTGCTCCATTGGTTTTGTGTGTCAGCATGCATCATTGGATCATTTTCATTGCAGGATGCAATCAGGCTGTTCACCTATGCATGACAGAGATAGAAACCCCTCCTCATACTCATTATTTTACATAATGCAGCTGTGTTTTTATGAAACAAAAACATAATTACAGTATTCAGTCTCAGGAATACCACACACGACTCCACAGATGCACTTGATAGATCATGTAATTAAATCACGTTAAATGAAACGCTACACAACAGCGATGTGGAAAACATGCACAATTAGAAAAAATAAGAGCGTTTTGCTCAAACTTTAACTCTTGACTTTGGCCTTTTGTGCCTGCTTTAACCTAAGTTTTCATTTCCTCTCTTGTTTTTGTTTCTTTTTTGTGTGTAAAAAGGACATGATTTCATAAATAGTATTATTTTTTGGGTGCTATTTAGCTTTACCGAGTATTGAAATTTGACCTTTAGATGAAGATGAAATCTCCTGTAGATGTTTAGGACAGTAGGGGTATCTTTTTGTGTCTGGGATTATTCCTTTTTATAATCCCTTGTGATGCTTATATTGCACATATATTGATAAGTTTTCAATACGTTGCAAAAAACTACAAAAAAGTTAATATACTTGTAGTCATTTATTGGACCAGTTTTGTTCTATGATGGTCTTCATGTTGCAAGGTTTCTAGCTTGCCACTTCTAATCTTTATATCTTACATTAATTTTGTCAACGTTTTGTGAAGGGTTTTTGCCATTTTGAAGTGTGTTTCTATATAAAAGTCATAAATAATGAATATCTAACCATATATCTTCCTGAGAGGGATTTGTCTGAAGAAGTAGCTTGTAAGCCCTTCAGGACTAATAGGCTAATGGTTAGTTCAAATGGAACAGAGAGCAAAGTGAATCACTGCCACCTTAGTAACGCCAGTGTCCACATTTTCACAGCAATTCATGCAAATGTTATTTTTGCATTCAAACTTATTTCAATAGAAATTTAAATTCCTGCCAAACTTAACCTTTGGATTTGTATAAGCACTACATTTTGCTTATGATGGTCATGAAATGTAAAACTGACATCATTTTTCATCAACTCTTATGAAATGTTGGAAGACTGATGCAGTTTTAAGATGGCAGCAAACCACTTTGGTCCTGGTAAAGTGGTTTCTTGTAGAGGTGTAAGGAAAAAAATCGATGCAACCTCCAATCGCTTGTGTGCTGCCGTCATTAGTCCTCAGCAGTCCTCCGCTTCCACAGAACATTGAGGTTTTGCGATAGTACCGGTGAGTGGCAAACGTTGCTAACTTAATGCAGCTATATGATGAATGAAGCAGAGAGGATACAGCCGGCCCCAGCAGCAGCAGGAGTTATGCAGTCTGTAAAATCTGCAACGGCAGAGTCAAATACACGACAAACTTGTGAGCACATGTGGCTAGAAATCATGACGACGTAGCATTAAAGGATCATTTTAGCATAAAGCAAATTGATCCTTCTCAGCGGACAACTGGTTAACTTTTCTGTTCAGCTGCAACAGTTTTCTAACAATTAAATTAATAAATTTATTGCAATATATTGTATTGCTTGAAGTATTGTGATATATTGCAATATATTGTATTGTTGCCCCGTATTGTTATGCATATCATTTTGCCAGCTTCTTGCCAGTACACACCCCTAGTATCTTGTAATTATTTATAAGGATTACACAGAACACACTTTAAAATGACTGAAATGTCTCTTTAAATGAGCCTTTTATTTAATGGTGAAGTTGATTTGATCATTCTCACCTGCCTTATCTTCCTGTTTCCATCCCCTTGTCTGTGCTTAACATAAAGAGAGAAGCCTGCAGTACTTGTTTACTTCCTGTATTAACTCAGATTCATCTATATACCACAGGAAGAGGTTGCACCTTGTCCAGTTTGAGACTTGAAACCTTAAACCTCTCAAGACGTTGCTTGTTTTAAACATAGAAACGATGTGAATAAGATGCATTGCATTTGTCCCAGTGGAGCACTTTTACTTCATAAATAATTCAAACACACACTAACTCACACAAATGTTCACCACCCACCAAAAGACATGCCACAGACCTGCACACACACTCGTAGCACTGCCTCCATTGATTTCTGAGTATTTAAAACTCCTTGAAATAGACCTTTACTAGAAGAGGGTAAGTGCTTAGTGAAGTGGACACTTTTACTCAAAAGAGGAGGGAAAAAAACACACAAAAAAGGCAAATTTTGCAACATTCGCATGACTTAAAACACTGAATCTGAAGCAGAATTTGAGGCTGAATAAGAGAGGGATGTAGGAAAAGACAGAAAACATCTTCCATAAAACATCCAGAAAAACGGAGTAAAACAAAACCACAATGAAAACGGATTAAAAAAAATACACGATTTGGGTTTCAGCCAGACACACACACACACACACACACACACACACACACACACACACACACACACACACACACACGTGAGGGTACGATTTCACCCTCCTAATCCTTGGGCGTTCCAGTTTGTGTGCTTCTTTTTACTTTTAATGGTATTATTGTTACCCACGCTGCAGCTCTGTTAGTCAGTTTTGGTAAGTTGAATCGTTATTCCACCGCCGTAAAGTAAGCACCGCAAAATGTCCTCATTTTAGAGTTTGCTTCTCTTTTTTAAAGGCATTTGCCATCTTTCAATTCGCCGTCTCCCACAAACACATCATAACTCCCAAATCTCACTTTTTCTTCTTTTATTGAATTTGGTGTTCTTATAAATTGTCATTTTGGTGTGAATCATTTATTCCCCTTGACTGTCAGCAGATTTGTGTTTCTGCACACTTTTATCATTATTTTGCACTTCATCTTTATTCATTCTTACAGTACAGAAATCAGTCTGTGACTCAAAGCCACCCACAAGAAATGGAAATACAAGGAAGCAGCAAGAGTTCAAAGGATGGTTACTGCAGAAATCCTGACAAAAAATACAACCTGAAGGGTCAAATCAACCAAAAGTGTCTTCCAACTCAGCTGCCTGGAAAAATTAAACATGTTTTCCAATTAAACGTTTGGCCCTTAGGTTGCTTTGACTAAGTCAACATGGCACTTTGGAAACAAATCGCTGCCCACCACTGAGGGAGGTGGACGCCAAGGCCAAAACAAACAGAACAGAGTGGTTACATCGGTCACCCAGTGGACTGTCAGATCCAGGTTGCTCCTTTCCTCTCAAACCCCATACAAATCAAACAGATTTAAAATAAAGCACTAGGAGCAACTCAAAGCCTAATGATTGAAAAATAAAAGCACATCTTGCACTGAGGAGAATCTCTGCTCCCTGCCTTTCTTTAGGCCGGTGTGAGTACTTTCAGCCAAATGGCGCTAAACAGATGTAGCGTTTTATAAACTATTTTTATGGTTTATAATTGTCACACACTTCTGTGAGATGATTTAGTTAGTTTTTGTCGGTTTTACACTGACCTGGTTTGGCTCAGCTACCTTGACTAAAATAATGGTTTCACAGGTACTCTAGGTTCATTCTGATGTCACAGTGAGTGGATTATGCATTTAATATTGACGAATAGAAGTCTGAGTCGGAATTAGACTTTACAGGTTTTATTTATAAAAAGACGGACGAACAGTACGATAGATAAGCAGATAGCATGAGGTGATAAGGTTGAAGCTTTTGGGTCAACACGGTGTTATTGTGTTCTAAATTGAATCTTAAAAATAAAGTTTTAACGATCTGAGCCTGTGATGTTTAGGCTAGGGAGTTTAACTTAATTTAGTTTAGTTAGAATGGAGGAGGTGTTGAAGGATAAGTTACGTGGAGTGTAGAGCTTATCAACAGAGGCCTTCATTTACCAGAATGTGGAGCTCTTACTGTAGCCGCTCCTGGATCGAACCCATCGGAGAGTCAGATGGGATTCCCCCTCGGTCCGGGTCGGACGCCTGTGGAGGTCGAGGACCTCCGTGGGCCACGGAGATCGTCCTTGGATACGGATTAGTAGCTCCATTTCTGATCGGCAGCACCAGCTGGAGTTTTCTTCCCCATTTTGGGTGAGGAGAAGCAGACAGGTGGTGTCTGACTTCAGGGAAGAGAAGTAAACATCGGCCTTAAACAGGGCTTGAGACCTGAACAAGGGTAGGCCGGCAACCTTGAGGCAACACCGTGTAGCGGAGAAAAACGGTGCGCGTCTCCTCTCGTCACTGGCTGAACGAGAACTGACGTGTATCAGGAAGTGGAAAGATTAAGATGGAACCGAGTGGTGACGTGGACTTAAAATGGAGATTCTATCAAGTCACATGACTCAGATCTTTAAAAACCATATTTCCTGAATAAGTAAATATGAAATAATATTGATTTTTAACCTTAGCAAGGTAGAAATGTAGAATACCAGATGATTTAAGGTTTATATATTTATTTATGTGATGGTCACAGGGGTCAAAGTTCAGAGGCTATAGCGTATTTGGTAATGCTACACAGATTATTAGCATTCTCACAGTACAACATGCAACATTCATACATCTCTGTTTCTCTGCTTATCTCTCCGTTCCTGTTTCTAATCCTCTCAATCATTGTCCTAATCCACCTCTATCAAACTGCTCAGCCTTCGTCCTTCTCGATCCCTTTCTTTCAATCTCCGTCTTTAGCTCACGCTCCCATTGTGTCTTCTGTGTCCTCATTTTTACCTGGATAGTCTTCAGGTTATATGACAGCTGTGTGGTAGATTCAACATCTCAGGGTGTAACCCAAAGCAATAAGATAGAAGGGTTTGTTTGATGCTGAGTGATGGAGACGGGCATTGGAGAATTAACCAGTGTTTCTTACTTACCCTCTTGCTTCCCCCTTCAGAAGAGCATGATTACTTTCTGCCCATCTGTCCATTTGTCTACTGTATTTGTTTGTTTGACCCTTTATGCATCCATCCACTCCCAGCTATCATTTCCAGCTTTTCCAGGGGGTATGTGAAGGCACTCCCAGACCAGCTGTGAGGTATAAACTCTCCAGCGAGTCTCAGGTACACATCGAGGTCTCTTCTCAGTGGGACCTGTCTTATGCCCCTCCCCTAACAGATGCCTCGAAGGCATCCTTACCAGATGCCCAAACCACCTCATTTGGCTCATTTTACTGTGAAAATTTAATCCTGAATAGCTGAACTGAACATATCACCAAGGGTCAACCCAATCAACTTTTGGATGGATCATTTTGTATTTTTAATCTTGCATATCAGCTAGGTTAGCCTAACCCTCGCGAGATACATTACTTTGTGAGACTTCAGGTCGCCGCACTGGAGACTCAGAAGTTGCAAATGCAGTATTCTGGACACAAGCAGCAGGTGGGGCTGAGGGAGTTTTCATTTATCCTGTAAAGGGTCAGATTAGCACAGACTGGCTCAAGAAAAGATACAAAATATGAAAAAATTACATAGTGTGCCTTTGACATACACAGGACATGTGTCTGACAGTGTGATCAAATACTTGATGACCAAACAACACTATGTCACGATGCACCAACATGCTCTACCCAGGACCCCGATAAGCTGCTAACACAATAATAAACATAGGTGCACATAAATGAGTGATGTGCTGCTGTGCATGAATGGAAAACATCATGCATGCCTACCAGTTGCTTCTTTTACAACACTTCTTTGTGCACCAGTGTTACATCCTGGTAGCAACCATTCAGCCCTTGATCACACAATGATGAGCTGCAGCGTGAGCTGAGAGGTTTGCTGTAAGTTTCACTTCCTGTTGTGGCGAAGGAGCGCTCATACAGCCGCAAATGCTCAATGACACACACCCTGCACCGCCAGCTCCCCCCACCCTCCAGAGACAAACTCACTACGGAGGAATGCATACCAACCATGTACTCCCATAAGTACCTTAATGACCAAATTATGTGCAATTTATGCGGGTTAAAGATGTATATCCAATCATTATTTTCTGAAGGTTTCATTAAAATTATTCCAGTGATTCGTGAGATTGCAGACAGACAGGGTTGTTTTATAATAAAAGTATTAGGTCAAAAAAAGAAACCAAAAATATTTTTGAATATCACAATATGTAATCTGGGTTCTTTAAAGTGGTTCCCAAACATTTTGGCTTCTGACCCCACAAAATGACAGTGGCAGAGACTCGTGACCCCAACCATCACTGGCAAAATGATACAAACACTGCTAATAAACTAATTAAACAAGGACATTATGACAAAACAGACATTTATAGCTAGTATACCATGTTCATTCAACTGTTTGTAACAATTAAGGCAAATATTTCGTATTAGCAAGGATTTAAAATTCACTTTCAGTTGTGGAGAAAATCCCAGGACCCACAACCTTGAGAACTACTGCTTTAAAACACAATAACATCTGTTTTCATGAAACCAGGATGTGAAATAGTCACCTTATGTGTAAATATCACAGCTGTAAGGTGCTGGAAATGTTCTCTTGAAAGTTCTTGAAATTGACTTTGTGAAAGTGTACAAACCCTGCCGTCCACTTTTCTGCCAAAACAAGTCTTCATCATCAGAAACAGAAACGAACTGCATGAACCAACACTTCCTATCCCAGTTGCATTTCCTCTTCAGTACTTGTTAAAATCTATTTCTACTGCAGTTTTCATGTTCAATCAGCAAGGCGTTCATGAGAAACGAGACCATCTGTATCTGCAAACAGCCTTGGAATCTCCAGGTGTCGACCATGGAAATCAATAAAGTTCATATGTGTTTAGAACGTTTATGCCTAAAATAGTGATTTCTACATGCGATCACCTTGCTGAATTTTTATTTCCAGTATTGATCAATCTGTCTTTGACTGCATTTATCGATTACTTGAGATTAAACACCAACCTGATCGGGACAAGCATGCTGATCAGACTTTAGAGTTGCGCCTGATCTCTGTTCAGATATACTGCAGTTGCCTTTTCAAGTCCCTTCTGACTCTAGACGGTTTGTCAGAAACTATTTACAAATGACCATCTTAGGGATTTTTTCCTCCCATAAGCGTTGGTGAAAAGCTGTCACCACTTGAGGCATGTGGCATTTTGGTGTTTAATTCTTTGTGACAGAACCTTATTACTGGGACTGCTCGGTGACAGTAATCTAATAACTCTTTTTTAGACGGGCGCGTTGCTTTCCGTCGTTTGTAGCCTTTATTTTATAACTTGATCCACCTTTTCTCGTTCATATTTCGGCTTTTAATACAACAATTATCGTAGAGACTGTTATCGTTCACTGTGAAAGTAGAAGGTACTCTGTGAAGTTCGGTTTTTTTTCCACACGCACATCAAAAGCAGTCATACAGTCGTTCAAGGCAGCCTTTGTAATGTCACTTCTCACGATTACTTTGATGCTGGTAGGACTTTCTGGCAGAACTCCATCTACCACCCGTACTCCTCCTAATTTAGGTCCTAGTAATGTTATTCTGCCAAGCTGTAATGACTGTGTATGTTAGAGCTTCCTTTGATTCTGCACCCTTTATTTCACCAACATGTGGGTCAAGTCCTTGATGGAAGCATTTCTGACTGTTTTCATCCTCTGCAGTTGGCAAAAATGTGTATTAAATTATCTGCATGTTTATTCCAGGAAAAGAAATGTGTGTTTGCTTGCATGGCATAAGAGATAAAGGAGGGAAAAGAGAGGGGGAAAAAGAGTTTTCTGCTCATCAGACCGTCGCCCTACAGCTCCATTAAAAATCAAGTACTTGCATCCATCATCTTGGTGCATGATTCTTACATCTGAAATGGCTTTCGTGACAGTTTTGGTGACATTGAGAAGAAGAGAATCTTAATTTTTTGTGACTTTTCTGCACAACTACTCCGTTTGACTTTGCTTTTTTTTTTTGAGTAATCGGATATTTGCATCGGTCATTTATCTTAATTTCAGTTGTGTCTGTGCGTCTCTGTCATTAGCACACAGCTCTGCAGGCTACTAAGAAACAGCTATATATATATGAGAAGAAAGCACAGGAGTGGAGAGATAAGCATGGATTTAAAGATGTGAAAGAAGTGGAATGCATTTCACAATGTGTTAAAATCCCAGTGTGCAGCTATTTGTTTAAGGAGTCAGGGATGACATTTAACACCCACCAACATTCCTCTCCACTCCTCTGTCCTCCCCATGCACACGGATGAAAGCACATTCAAATGGGCAGAAGCACACACAAACCGAGGCACTGACACAGGTGAACACACACATGGTGTCAACACACGGTTCACTAACACTGTAACACACGCAGTCTGATACACCGACTCACAATGAGAAACAAAAGGTCTGTCGTTATGTAAAAACTCTGTTTAAATACCAAATGATCGAAACAAGACTTAATTTTTTTATTTTATCCTTTAGGTTTGTTGATCATTTTTGGTCAATTTTATCTTTTTATTTTATTTTATTTTATTATGAACTTTTGTGATTTTACTCTACGGCTGCAGCATAATGAATGTTGGAATCTCCCAGAAAATCAACCCACACTACTATCATCACATTTACAACACAAGCAAACATTTTTTCCATATCAAATTTCCCAAAATTGCCAAAACGCAAAAGGTAGGCAATTGCCTGTGAGTTTATTTGTAGTTTTAGCACCACATCTCATGAACCACTGGACAGATTTGATCAAAACTCAGGATGAACATCAACAACTCATAACTTATGGATTCAGCCTGATTCAAGATGGCCACCACAGTTAATCAACATTAGCAAACACACAGTAGGTTAAAACTTGGCCCATTTAGCGGATATTGAGTTAAGATCTTTTTTTTTTCTTTTTTCTAACTTTGCCAGATCATTTACAATTCATACCAGCCCTATTTTTTAAACTTGTCTGTTAGCATAAAATCTGATGAACCAGTGGAAAGATAAACTCCTAAAAAGGCTTCAGTGAATGTAAAAGATGGCCACCACAGCTTGGGGGTTTGGAGGGGTGAAGCCAGCAAAATGAAGATTATTGAACAATAACGCAGTGGAGAAAACATGGCTACTGCCTGACAAACAACTTCTGATCTTATCTGTGCCCTTGAAAACAAACCCCCACTACAGAATGAATGGAGCAGCTGCTCTGAACCCTCCCTCCTTTCTACGTTCTCCTCCTAATCTCCTCCTTCACCCCTGCTGGCAGGGGCAGGCGTGCAGCTGCGTCAGCACTGAAGTCTGTGCCTGCTGGCAGAGTTCCTGGTCCCGCCCACCTTCCCGGATGTGTTTTTTAACTGTGGACTGTCAGTGTATTGTTTCCTGTATGCAGAGGTTTCGTCCTCATCCTTCCTTGTTGTTAGCCCTTTTCTTACCTGCTCCCATTTTTTCCCTTGTATTGTTTTGCCCAAATATATTATTGAAGTTTTCCCTAAAATTGTTCTGCCCAAGCCCAAATATTGTATTGAAGTTTGCCCCAATATTCCTGCCCAAGTCTCATCATTTACAATGTAGATCCCCTGTATGCCCAAATCTCTGTTTTGTTTTTTATTTTCAATGTCTTCTCAGTTTTGTTCTTTTGTTTGTGTTGTGATGTATATCTGTGAAAGGCACTATATAAATAAACTTTACTTACTTACTTATAGCTATTCTCAGCCAACACACAAAAAAGGCTGTATTTCAGTCACTTTCTACAGCTGTTCTTACAATAGCTTTGGTTATGGCCATTAACTGTTAGTGTGACGCCTGTCTGTCATATCTCATGAACCACTGGAAGGATTTTAATTAAACCCCCAGAAAATAACGATTCGATATAATTTACATCTATGACCAATCACCTTTTGGCCTCAACACCATTCAAGATGGCTACCACAGCTAATCAACTTTAGCTAACACAACTGAAAAGCTCATCAGCTGCCCTCTCCTCTCTTTGGAAGGTCTTGCCAGTTCCCACCATCTCAGGAAGGCAGACAGTATTCTTAGAGACCCATCTCACTCACGCCCCTCGCTGTTTGAGCTGCTGCCCTCAGGCAGACATTTCAGGACAATAAAAGTAAAAACAAACAGGCTGAAAAACAGTTGAGCAATAATTGCACTCAACTCTGAGTAAACTTGGAAAAGGGAGTCGTGCAATTACTGCAGCATGTTGGATATCAGTAGTCTTAGTATTTTTGTAGTAGTTGTTTTAATACTTTACTGTTTCGCACCTCAATGACTGATTCAGTATTGTTGTACTTGTACAATAACAATAAAGGGGTTCTATTCTATTCTAAAAGTGGCTACAATTCAGTCCGTTCTATAGATAATGAGCAAAACATTCACATGGCAGTAGCTGAGAGGGATTTCTAAATATTCACAGTGCTTTATTTTCAATAAGTTCCATATAAGAACCAAAAAGAAACAATCATCTTAGAAATCATTTTTTAATGATTTCTGATTTTGGTAATTATTAACCAATCTTTATTTTTTATGACAGTCATCCTGAGCTACTCTGATGTCCTAGAATAAAGATATAAAACTGGAAGTGAACATAATAGGTCCCCTCTTTAGAGAAAATGAAAGTTTGGAGGTGTTGTTAAGGTCAAACATTACCAAAAACCTCAAGAGAATAATGAGATTTTTTTTTCTCACTCGGTGCAATTCCAGGAATTTAAATATGATTCATATAGTCAGGGTCATGGAGAATAATAATTATGATAGCAATCTATCTATCAATCAGTTTTCTACTTCAAACGTCTCAATCTGTTGATCTATCATTAAATCACTCTTCTGCCCTAATTGGCCTAAATGTCAGGCTGTTAGTTGACTGGCAGGCAGCATCTGTTCTTTGATTTGTGCACAGATGGTGGGAGGAGCTGAAGGTCAGCGTGGTTACTTGTGTGTGGGTGTGCGCGTGCCCCAAACAGAATGACTTGACGTCGAAAGCGAAACGAGGACAAGGAAAGCAATATGTGTCTGGCAAAAGTTTAAACGAGCGTCAGAAAAGTGAAATATGTGGGAAAGGAAGGGTTGTGGACAGAAACACAAAGAGGTGGAGAATCAAAGTTAGAGAAGCACAGATGAGTCATGCGAAGTTGAATTTGTCTGCCTTATATCACTTTTAAATTCTTTTTAAAAGAAAAAAGCAGCAGTTTGACTCTAAAGCCACGAAACAATTTAGATGTGGGAAGTTGGTGCAGTCAGTCAGGCACTTTTAAAGATGACAACTTCTTAAAAACCTGTTAAATAAAACTTGAAAATGAGTAAAGTCCTATATCACAATTTATTCTGCCTCCAGATGGTTTCCACTTGGCAACAACGAGAATGTTTTTAGCCCGTATGTCTGCTGTATGGCCAAACTGTAGCCAAGAAACACGAGGGCAGATGGTGCAAACACTGTTATACTTCTGAATCATTTCATCCACTTATAAATCAACTGGAATTTTTAAAAACCCATCATAAATTATATTAGGCTGAACGCCCTGCTTGATTTTACATTATTGTGGATATTAGCAATCTTAAGGTGGAGCGTCTAAACAAGTTCTCATAGAAATCAGGGGCGGTTCTAGGGGGGGCAGTGTCCCCCATGAGATCAAGCTTGGCCCCCCTGTGCCCCCCCCCCTGCTAAGTGCTGAGTTTCAGGCATTAGAGACAAATACTGGTTCATGTTGTCACTGAAATAATAACCAAGAGTATTTTTGCAAAATAGTTTTATTTTGAAGCCTATTGAAGGTAGTGTGTCCAAAGCAACTGTAACTGAGTTGCTGTTAATTTATTGCTGTAATTATACACTAATATTTGAAATACTTAGACAATGTTTGTAGTTTTTGTTATTTAGAATGTGCCCGTCTAAAAAAGCAGCTGCCCCCTTCAAGTGTAGGTAAAGAACAGCATGTCCAAAGTGCGGCCTGGGGGCCACTTGCGGCCCTCTGAGTGATTTTGTGTGGCCTTCGCCTGGATTTTCGAAGTGATAAAATTGAGTCCTCCAACAGCTGTTGATGTAAGTTACAACCCCCCTATAGGTCTAGGAGTGTCACCGGGGGTCTAACACAAAAGTGCTTCAAGACAAGATTTGAAAGGTTTAACAAAAGTGTTTATTTCTCACTCCCCACAAGAAAAACTAGCAGGAAGAGGAACTGCTGAACTAAAGGAGTTTCTGAAAACTAAAATCTCTCTTCAACTAAACGAACGGGAGACTAAACAAACACAAAACGCTGGGGAAATAAAACCCAGGAAGATAACACTAGTTTACTATGTTAAACTGAACTAAAGACGTTTCTAAAAACTAACTAAAGGCTCTCTGATTTCGAGGATGATGTAATATAACTAAAGGCAAACAGAAAGCTCTTTAACGAGCAACAGAGTCCTGAACACTAAAGTTCTACTAAGAAAGCTAAATTAACCGCTGCTAAACCGCCTGTTGTATCTGTGAATCCACAGCTAAGTTGGGGACATCAGTACCGCTCTGTGTCCCACGGTCATCTGGCAGCCTGGGCCTTTTAAACCCGAAGGTGCACTGATGAGGCCGACTATCAGCAGCTCTCAGTGTGCCGCTGTCCAGGGTGCTGGAGCCAGGAGTCAGCCTGTTCTGTCGCTGTCCTTGGTGCTGATCAGACTGGAAGGACAGGAGGTTGGCCCAAACTGGGAACTCCTCCTTAGAAAAGCGCAGCCACTTGTAACAATATACTTTTTAACATTGTTATGTCCAGACAAAAAATATTTAAGTTGAGCTAAAAATCATTTTTAGATGTTAAAGGTTAAATCCATATTTTCTTATTTAAGTGTTTTTCCTTTTTTTATGTTCTAATAAATAAAATGACTTTTACTACAAAGCACACTTGTGAGCACCGTTCATGAAACGTGGAATAAATATGGATTTGAATTTATTCTATAGGCCCAAGAACCTAGAAAACAATCGACCAATCAAATCCAAGAAATCTGATGCTGTTTTTTTAAGAAAAACCTACAAGACCCATGTTTGTATTTACAAGGACTTAGGGATATTTTTCTACAAGAATGCCAATATTGTGTTCTGTTCATTAAAATGTTGCATTCAAAAGAAGAAAATGCACAATACAATTTATTTATTCATTTGCATTTTTTTTAAATAAAAAAATCTAAATTTTGTGGCCCCTGAGGACTTTTAACTTATATTTTGGCCCTTGTCTTGAAAAGTTTGGAAACCCCTGGTCTAGAACCTCCATGTGAAGAATAATGAGAGAAAAATACATTTATTTCTGCAAATGTATAAATGTAATTTAGTGGAACTTAGTTTAAATCATTTTAAAATGTAGAAACTTTGAGAAACGTGGTGATGTAACACTTTAAAATCCCCACCAGTTGGATTTAAAGTGGAGCAAAATTGTGGCTCTGAGCATGTTAACTCCTCTTCTCAAAAGGTCAGATTTTCTTGAGTGGTGTCACTTCTATTCAAGTTGATTTGATTATCACGTCGCAGGCTTTCTGGAGTAAATTAAAGTGCTGCTATTCTTCACCTGCTATAAATACAGCAGCTCCTGGACTTTTCACCAGAGCGTTGCTTACTAAGTAGCGTTGTGATGATGAGAAAGCAGCTTTAGGACTAAGTGAAAGTGTCAGTAGTCAAATTGTTATTCTGAGCAAAGATGGGCTTTCTCAGTGTGAAATCAGAGCTAGATTGAAGGTTTCTCGGGGGGGCAGAACATGGCACTCTAAAGCACTTTGATTAAACTCAATCACTTTCATCCAAAGCACGATCTGGCCGGCCAAAAGTGACCGCATCATCAAAAGATCATTACATCAATCTCTGTTCACCACGAGGCAGAAAACAACGACATCACAGGTGAAGAATTTACTTAATGAAGAATCTATGATTCCAGTCAGTGATGCTGTCTATAAGGCTGAACGCACATGTATAAACCAGGTCTCAAGAGATTAGATCAATCAAGACTGGAACAATGTGTAGAAATGGTTTGTAGGATAAAACCCGTAATAATAATTCGCTTTGGCTGTTTGATTATGGAAAAAATCAATATAAATATTAAAGTTATGTCAGTGAAAAACAGTGAAGAAACAAAGAGTGAACACAATAAAAAACATATTTTGAAAGAAAACCTTCAGAAATATGCGTCATGATTAACTATAGAAAATGTATTGAAAGTATAAAGATTTTATAATAGAACTTTTTTCGGTGTATAGAGTCTAACATTTCCAGAGTTCACATTTTACGGACATTGCAGGCACCAGTTTGCACCAGCAGGGGGCAAAGTTGCACTGTAAAGTGGTTATTAATACTTAAAACCTTTAAATTAAGGGACCAAAATTATTTTTAACATGCTAGAATCACTCTTGATGATATGATAAGGTCTTTTTAGGATGTGTATTTAAAAAAAAATGTTTTGAAATATTCAGACACTAGTTTCAACTTAATTTTCTGCGTAATCAGTCACACTAATGAAACATAAAGTGCTGCTCTAAAAGTGGAGAAGAGCTGCTACTGGAGCCAAGATATCCAAGCAGGGAGTCATTGATGTTGGTGTGTTTTGCCCACATTCTGCTTAAAAAACAATAATACTACTACTACTGCTGCTACTACTACTACTAATAATAATAATAATAATAATTGCGCTGCCTTTTTAAAACAGCACCATATGAGTTTTGATTTGGAGGCTATGACATAATAAGATCATGTTTGCAAAGTAGAACAAAACAAAATATTCGTAATAATCTTCCTTTTTAAATCACTTTTTTTATGATGATTTGAAACCAAAATCAAAATTAAAACAGATTTGATTGACAGTTATTACCAAATTTTGTTCTTTTTTGGTAAGAACTGCATTTTCATTTGATAATTTAGGTCTTACAACGTCCTGTTTTTTGGCTTTGGATGTTTAATTTAAACTATGCCCTTAGCCAAGCCCGAGATTTCTTCTACAAACCTCTACAAGCTTTAACTGTCGATGTATCTGATTAGAAAACAGTCTTTTAATAATGAATATTTAAATATCATAGCACTGTTTTAGAACAGAAACATCTTCCACTCAGGCTTGTTGGTATTTGGTGAACTGTGCAGCGTTAAAACATTATTTCTCCGTTCGCCTTTTTATTTGCATATCCCGCTGATGCTGGACCGCATCCAAAAGCTTGAGCTGAATTCCGTTCACAATGTCACAGATTCCATTAGTTTGGCAGATTTGATGGCATTGTCGGTAAGGTCCAACTTCTCCTGTGTCCAGAACCATGTAATGCGTCCTGGCGTGACGGGTTGTTGAAAGTGACATTGAGGCCATTAATAAAATCACATTCTTTGTGCAGCCAGGCGTCGTGGCACACGGTCCAGCTTCAGATTAAATCGGATGAATGTCCACTAAACTCCTCTCAGTCCAGAGGGCAATTTGTTACAAATAATGACTGGGCCATAAACGCGCACATGTTTTAACGCTCCTCCTCGAGGTCTGTTTGGTCATTCTTGGCATGTAAGCTGAAGTATGGAAGGAATGATGAGGGAGAAAGAGTGGTTCCAATATATATTCAGCTTTACAGTACGTAGGGGGCAAGAGGTTGATGGATGGGTTGGTGGTTGAACATAAAAGAGAAAAAAAGGGGATGGATGGATACAGCCTGAAGACAGAAGAGAAGAGGATGATGTAGATGGCCCATAATCCTCGGAGGCTGACAGCACACTGGGTCTTGTATGATTGAAGTTTTTATGTGTGTGTGTGAGAATCTGATGGTGATAGTGATCTGCCTATCAAAAGGATGCAAGAGAAGGAAAATAGAGTTATGGGAAAAAAGAAAAAGGGAAGTGGGGTAAGAATCAAAAT
Organism: Callopanchax toddi; assembly: GCA_006937965.1. Lineage (NCBI taxonomy): Eukaryota > Metazoa > Chordata > Actinopteri > Cyprinodontiformes > Nothobranchiidae > Callopanchax > Callopanchax toddi. Next base: position 794,681 of record SSNR01000138.1, on the reverse strand, counting down.
CGGAGGGGTTAAAGAAAGAAAGAGACGAGTCCAGAAAACCCATTAAACATAAAATCAATCAACAGGAGGAGTGAAAGACGCGGAGCGAAATGCAGAGAATAAGATCTTACAGAAAGCCACGGCAAGACAGAAAAGGATAAAGAAGGAATCCTCAGATGACTGCGATATTGATGACAGCACAGTCGGGAAGACGGGATGAACGGATGGGAGAGAGGGAGGCAGGATAAGGAGGCTAAGAGCGAGTGATCAAAGCACCCCAGGCCATGAGAGAGAAGGAGCGAGGGAGAGTGAGATGGGAGGGGGAGGGGTGAGGGAGGCGAGTGTGAGGGTGTGAGGAGAGGATGAAGGAGGAACTAAGACGGAAGAATGACGGGTAGGATGAAGAAGGCAAAAAAAAGAAGAATTAATGAAAGTCAGAAAGTAGAAAAGCTGTTTTCCTAAAAAAAAAAAAGATGCAGCAAAGAGAGAAAAAAGGAGGAGGAGGTGTGTTGCAACCAGAGACTGTTAGAAGAAAAGAGAAGTGCTACAACAAGAACCGAAGAGAGAGAGAGAGAGAGAGCAAAGGACGGGAAAGCAAAGAAAAGGGCAAAACCAAGTCAGTGATGTGATAAGAAATGAAGGCAACACGGCCAACACTACCTCAGACACTCAAGCTAACATGTATAGCACCCTCTACCACTGACACGTTCCCCCCTCTTGTGGGTCAGCGCACCGAGGCACGAGTCTGACTTCAATCTCCCCGAGTCGCCATCACAGACATAAAAACACACGAAAAAAAAACAAAAAAAAAAACAGAAAGGGCTAAAAGTATTTTACAAAAGTATACAAATAACTCATTCACTGCTCGTAATTTGACAATTTACGTACTGCTTATTTATTTTTAGAACAGTTGCAAGCCGATCATAAAACTGTGTTTTGTTTTCAGCTAAAATTTTGGGAATTAAACTGTTTAATTGACTATTTTAAGGTGAAAACTAAATCAAACACCTGAAAAATAATAGAGCATTTTTAAAAAAAAATAAAAACAACCAAAGTCACTAATAGTTTAATAATTAGAAAAGCTTTTACAACACCGTCAATCCACCCCGAAGTGCAAATTACACAATATAACTTAGGAAAACGGCATCATTTGAGTAAAACCTGGTTTAAACACTTATTAAAAATACCATTACTGCAGGATCCCATCTAAATCATGAACTAAATCTAAAGTCCAACCAACCAGACGTGTCTCTGGCGTCTCTGTACCCGTACCCGTGTGTCGGTGCATTGTGTGATTGTTCGTTGTAAGCTACAGACGGGTGTTAAATTCAACAACCCCCCCTGAACCACTGACCTCTGCAGTGATGGGTTTGATGGCTGTGCTACGATGGAGGCTCAGGTGTTGGTGGGCGGACTCTTCTTGGAAGAGAAAGCTCTCATCCACAGGACACAAAGGAGCTCTGAGTGAGTTGATGAAAATGAGGGGAAATGAATGCTGTGGCCTCTAGATATTAGGCAGAAATGAGCACTCGCAACAGGGCTTGGACCAAAGCCTTCATTTCTATCTATCTGTCATAAGAAAGATGGAGGGAACACATTTTGGAGGTTTATTCTTCCTGCAGAGTTTTGTAGATTTGAACTTTTCTGGCGTCATGCTTTAACATACAGCAAAATATTGTCAAAAGACTTGTTCCCCCCTCCATTCGTCACTGGTCTTTTGTTGTCTTAACAAAAGAGAATCTTCTCTTCTACACTCAGCTGCTTACGTCATCACAGGATGGGAACCTTACTGATCTGGTTGTCTCATGTCTTCAGGTCTCTGTTCTCCACTACCTTTCATTTCACTTCTAATATCTACTAGTCTTGTCTTCATCTTGTTGCTACCAGCATGTTTTTTTTAATAACCTCTTGTCTCATCTGGTTTTCACTACAACATGCAGGAAGTTACAGTCAGCCTCCTAAAGAGATTAGATGGAGCAAAATGATCGGTTCTCACGTCAAAATCGTAGCAACAAACAAGATAAAACTAAAATAAAAGTTCTTGATCAAGACTTCTATATGTAATCTGTCCTCATTTATTAAGTAAATATATAAAATAATATCTCCCTCATTAGCAAGTGTCTCAGAAATAAATGACATAATAGTAATAATGTCAATATTGCGCAGTATTTTGATTGAATTTAGGTTAATGATAACAGAATTATGCCCTCCATTCGTTTGGCCTCTTTTCCACCATGCATTCAGTGTTTCCAGATTACAGGGAGTAATGAGATTATAACCCCTTTAGAAATAATTAAAAGGATCAATCAAAGCACATTTACTGATTTTAAAGTAAATTCTGTACAGACATCATTTCACAAATGGCCTGTATTCCTTTTTAAAAGTACCAACCAGCCAATTTCCCCTCAAAGTGAAATGTAATTACATTAAAGTGCTGCTAACAGTGTTTCCATCAACACAAAGCATAGGCCAGAGGTTGGGTTTCTGTCTGTATTTGGTGAAATTGATTATTTCTCAGGACCATAAATAAATTAGCTGCAGCGTCATTTATGCTGGTTGATTTAACAGTTAGTTGAAATGTGTTGATCCTTTTAATTTACTGATCAAATGGCGCGTTGAAAGAAAGTAATAATGTTGATTATTAAAATGGCCAAAATGTAAGATGTTGCACAAAATCTTTGTTTGATAAATGGGAGTTTAAGGCCGAATCTCACTGGGTTGCTTTTGTTGGGGACAAAATGTGGAAACATTTCACGAGGGAGTTTCCTAAATGTCTTGAAACAGGGCGTCGTTTTGTTTTGCAGGAATTTTTAACATGTTCAAAAAGTGTGAGAATTGTGAAACAACTGGTAGAGGTTGCGTTTCATAAAATGTCAATTTATAAAGGTTTTCTTTTTTCTCTGACGTGAAAACATCTAGGAAAAAGACTGCATCACAGAATCATCTAGAGAAGCTACGAAATACAGGAAACAGTCAGATTAAGACATATAAAAGCAAAAGGACAAATATCCATAATCACTAAAAGTAAACAAATATTAAGTCTTACGCCTGGACTTAAACATGTCAATAGAAGAGAACTTCTTGAAATATTGTGTGAATTAGTTTCATAGTCGAGATGCAACTGTTTGCAGATATATCATATGTTCAGGGAGCAATTTGACAGGGGTTGGGGGGGATTTACCCCCCCTATGCTTTTTTTAGTGAATCATACACTGCATATGCCCAACATGACTTCATGTTGAGGAAAACTTCATAAAAGTCTTGTGCATTCAGTGTGGTCAAAAGTGAAAGTTAAAATATGTTCACACTTTTATGTCTCCACCAAGTCAAAAGGAAAACTGACTTCAAGAATTCATGGGTTTTGTCTTCAAACTCAGGAAAGACAAAATGAAGAACTTTCCATCTTTTTTCTGTGTTGGTAAAGTAAAATGACCATATGGCTGTAGATGGTGTCGTGGTGCTCTTTTCTTCTACAATCCAGAAAAAGATCACTGCTGACTCTAAAAGCTTAAGCTGCCTAAACCTAGCTCGATGCATCATTTCTGAATAATTATGGTGCAAATATAACATCTGTTTAATTTGGGAATATAAGCATTTTGTTCTCTGAAAATAGGACAGTATATATGATGTTTTGAGCAGTATTATGGCAGCAAATGACTGTTTTTGCTTTGTAAAATAAAGAGCCTCCATGGTATCAATAAAGTAAGGCCTGGTTCCATTCTGTGAGTGTGTGTTGCGTTCTGAGCAGCTCAGATCTGTGTTATGGAAAACCGAGGGAGCCTTGGCGCCTCTGCCCTGCGGTGCAGAAACACCCAAACTTCCAGATTTTCTTTCTACCAAACTGAATAAACCATGTTATTCATCTAAAATCCTCCCACAAAGAGAGATATCAGACCAAAGCTGCATTCTTCTGCCTTCCCAGGATGGAAGGATAGAAAACTGCTGGAGGGCTTCAGGTCGGATCAGATATGTATTTAATTTGCTGTGGACTGAGTTTGTACGGAAACTGTGTAAAATGATGCACTGTACCTTTAAGGAGATTGAACAGCGCATAGGTCAGGTTGCTAAACGGCAGCTTTGAGGTGACCTGAGTTTTATGTTTCCTAAGAAGTGAACAGCTTCCAGTCAGTCTGTATGAATAACGTTATCAGAACCCAGCTGCAGCTCTAGAACGCTGACTGACAGAGGTAATTAGATTTCTCAGAATCAGCTATTAAGTGTGTAGACGGTTCCTGTTCTGGCCTAACCGTTTTCTAAATGTTGGAAAATGGAAGTGAAAACTGTTGATGTGTCTGCTGGTTCCCCTCGTCACTGCAGTGTCGGTGGTTTTAAATAGAGTTGCTGTTAGACTGATTCAGATCGTTGCTTTAATTCAGACGCCCGTTGTTTCAAGTGGTGCTGATTTTTATTTCTGTCTGAGAGACAGACATGGTGCAGGTAACAGAGTTCATAAAAATTTAAACCACTATCAGTAAAATGTATTGATATGCTCACTGATGGATTGAAATCACAAAGAAAAGACTTATTTTTACAGCTGTATTTAGGAAGCAGACGATTTTTGTCCTTGGGACCTCGAGTGTGAGTTTTTAACAATTTGACACAAAAAAATTAATAAATAATATATAAAGAATTTAGGATGCATCAAAATGAACCCAAATCAATATATAATATTAAATATTATTAATACATATTGTATGGATTATTTATAATTTTATTATTTCTGTTGTTTTGGGGTTGGTTTCCTAAAACCTTTGGAGTTGTGCAGACACACTAGCTTTTAAAAGTCTCTAAAGCCCCATATATATTCCTAATATTTGATGCATATTTCAGGCTGAAGTCATTTTTAAAGACTGACATGTTTAAGAAAAATATTCATAAATACATTTTAAATTTTTTTTAAGGGAGATGGCGTTTTGGGGTTTTTCGAATGTTGACTTTGTTTCAACCTGACTCAGCAAAGCCAATGTTTCTGCCAATCATTGACCCGTAACAGGGCTTACTATAGTAATAGGGACACCTGGTCATGTATTCATACTCATACTTGTAAAAAGTACTCAGAAACTATTGGAGCAATGCTATTTTATGTGGCTCAGCTGCTGTCAGTTGAGCTGCAGTGAGGGAAAACACTGGAGCTAACTCTGTAGCATATGGGAGTCAAATTAGCAGTAGGGGTAATAGTAGTAGTACGTTTACACGCTGTCTGAATCCTCACAGTACTGACATTTGGTTCAGTAAAGTAAAAGTAACTTTAAATCTGTTAGTAATGCCTGATGAATTCCCAAAGAGTTAGCATGTTTTGTTTAGCGTACAGCTACGACAGAAGAACCCAGTAGAGCTGATTAAAGTTTCTACATCTACTTCAGAATAACACTCAGAAGCTTAAAGAGCCAACGGATTAGTTCTAATCAGATGAGGAAACATTGCAGAAGCTGTGACTGCTGCAGCTGTGGAATGCTGTTATATCATATAATCAACCGCACACTGAAATTTAGGATCCAGATTTAGGATTAAAGTAGAGCTGTACCCTAACATTAAATCGTTTTACTTCAACGGAGTTGTAATAATTCAATAAGTCATGTGAATTTTTAACTCTTTAATCGTTTTTTAAGCAAACTCTATTCATGCATTGAAATTTCCTGCCAACACATCAGTATTCTCCCGCTGTCAGGTGTTGATTAAATTAAACGCTTATTGGATTCAAAGAATTTGACTAAAGCATGATCAGATGATAAGATTTTTATGTAATTAAATTTTATTCAGTATGTCGGCTGAGAAGGTTTAGATTTATTAAAAAGAGATAAGAAAGCAAGCTAAATAAAGTGCACGTTTGAGTTATAATATCAGAGTGAGAAAGATATTATTAGGACTAACTACTCATTTTACACCACTCTGAAGAAAGAAAGGGAAATTACACAGCCCAGAGACGATGGATGGTAAATTTGGTAACACTTAACTCCGTCACACAGATGTGACTTCATGACTGATGGAGCGGGAGCAGAAGCTGTCGCTGAAATTAGCTGGAAAAAAAAACTTTCTAGTTGTCACGTCGACTCCAGAACCGTTTAACAGAAGACATCGAGAGTCGGCTGCAGGTTTCTCGCCCTCGCTGCATGTGAAGGAGCAGAAAATGTCTCTTTTTATTACTGCAGCTGCTCCTGAAGTGGTCTCGGTTCAGCGCTGCAGATGACACGTTACAGAGCTGGTGAGGGTCTGAACGGCATCGTGTGTTGGCTAAAATATGATGTGAGGTTTCCTTCAGGTTCTTGGAACATTTAGGTAGAGACAGATGGACAATTTAAATCAGAAACGGAGGGAAAAGTTGTGTTAATATTACAGGTCACCTCTTTTGAATTGGAGTTGTGTGGAAAGGGGGTGAACATTGGGACAAGTTCAGAGTGTCTTAAAACAATTAAAATCTCTAAAATGTCATTGCAGTTCATGCACATTCTATGTAATAGCCTTTATGTCACCATACATTTCCAATGTCATGATTTTTCTAATTGAATAATGTACAATTGACATCTATAAATGTTACAGTCACTAGCTCAGGTCAGTGAGGTCAGTGTTCGCTCTGAGTCAACAAGTCAAGAAAACCTAAATTCATATTTTTAAATAAAATTTGTGTTTGTGGCAGCTTTGGAATCAAAACTAAGAGCTTTATATTTAGTGAGCTTTTTTTTTCTTCCCAAATCCAATAAAATGAAACATGTTTTTTTATATTTCTATAAAATTGACCTTATTTCTGCATCATGATTATTGTGAAGTAAATTATCACTGGTAAAATCCTCACAGTAGTTTTAATAACGTGTTAGTAAAACAAAACAATAGTCAGTTGCATGAATGGTTTTTCAGCTCTCTAAAGGTATTTTTATTAATAATAAATTGTTTGCATTATTGGTAGCAAGTGTAGTAGTAGCAGTAGTACTAATATTTCACTTGGTTACATATGTAATTCTTCACTTTGCTGAGAGAATTCAACATGGAGTTCATAACCAGCGGTATAATAAGGGTAGGGTGTATTATAGTCTGCAGGACATAAACCTGATGCACTCAGCATTAGGATTTATATGAACAGATTGTAATATTTCAATAATATTCTAATATTTACCTGTATTTATTTAGCTATAGCTCATTCTATGAGAAGTTTTTTTTTTTTTTAAAGCTACAGGGTTTATATGTGGGGCTTGAAATCCTTGAAAATTTTTGAATTTTAAAGCAGTATTTCTAAAGGTCTTCAATTTATCCTGATGCAGAGTTACATCAAATAATTAAAAATAAAGCAGCTGTGAAAAGCCTTACTGCACAATTGCGTCAAAAACACATTTATCCTTATTTTTACTGACTTGTGTGTGTGAAGGTGCTTGAAAATCTTCGTTAATTTTACAAGTGCTTGGAAAAATGAATACATTTGATTTTGACAAAGATAAAGCCATGAAGTTACGCCTGTTTGGTTTACATGAAGCTATCAGGATAATAAAGATGGAAGCCATTAAATCAGAAGAGTTATATCAAGTAGATGAACTCATAACCTCCACAGAGAAAGGTATTTGTCAAAAGTCATTAAATAACGTGTGCATTTTTGATGAAAACATCACTGTTAAAGAAGCACCACATTAGGCTGAAATGTTAGCTAACTTTGAATTAGCTAACAGATAGGGACATCTTCCTTTGTAGCATTGACTTCCTATTCCTACATTGCAGATGGGTGGACTATCTTTATAAATAAAAGCTTTTCTCAACATTTTAATACTACAGGCACAAAACATGTTGCTACGTTAGCCTCCCTTAAACCGACTCCCACAGCCATGATCCTTTGACAACATTTAGGAGAGATTGATTCAGTACTTGCAGCTGCAGCGCTACATGTTTTGTACACTATAGAAGTCTGTTGTATCAGCAGTCCTGTCAGCTTTATGTGGAACGTAGCTTGCAGCTAACAGCTTTCATGCTTCCTTCAACAGGCCATCTTTCAGCGTGGAGAATGTATTTTACACACATAGAGGGTGAGGGCAGAAAGAAAAACTTGCTAAAAGTTACATTTTTGGGGGTTTATTTATGGATCTTGGAGTACTTTTCAAGAGTATTTTTTTTGGGGGGGGGGATGGGGGGTTTTAAATCAATGAAGGCTCATCTCAGACTCCTTTATTGATTTCCTGACGTGTGTGTCGGTCTGTTCAGTCTTTACACCTAATTTTTTATCTGTTGTAGCTGCAGGTTATTAATTGCAACACATAATGTGACATTGTAGTTAGAGATAGATTTATTTTTTATATTTTTTATTTTTAAAATTCCATTTCATCCATCCTACTAAGACACACACACACTGCACTTCAATGCACCTTGAGGGATTTCCATCTGTCTGTCAACTGTCACTGGCAGATGAACAAGCCGGAGGGCTGGAAGAGGTGTGTGTGTGTGTGTGTGTGTGTGTGTGTGTGTGTGTGTGTGTGTGTGTGTGTGTGTGTGTGTGTGTGTGTGTGTGTGTGTGTGTGTGTGTGTGTGTGTGTGTGTGTGTGTGTGTGTGCAGGTCTGTGTCCGTCAGTGCTTGCAGATGTCCTGGCGTTGTCATGATAAACCTGTGACAGCTGCCATCCTGCAAGCGCCTGCCCTCTCTCTCTCTCACACACACGCTGAATTCACAATGCTTCATCGCTCTCCTGCAAAGTATGACGAGGGTCTCGGCAGGTCTTGGTTTGAGGTGTCGGGTCATTTAAACAAATCTCCCTGACTGTCTCGCTGTGGAACGGCTGTCTGTACAACTGAATGGTCTGTCTGTCTTCCTGACTCTGCAGCCGTGTGTGTGTGTGTGTGTGTGTGTTTTCAGCTTTGTTCAGGGAATAAAAACAAACTCCTACTTGTCAAGCGCATCAGCAACTGTAATTTGGGACAATATGTGAACAATCAGCAAGCTTTTTTTTTTATTATTGTCCCTAAATTTACATGCTGATCTATGCAATCCAGTCTAGCTTAAAGTAAAATAAATTTGTTTTTATTGACCGTTTTCAAATTATTCTAATGCTCAGTTTACAGTTTTTGTTGCTATTTTTTTTAAGTCCAGCTCTGTCTGTTTGTCTATTTCTGTCCCCCCTCCTCCTGATTTAGCCTGTTGTATTTCCTGTCTCCTCTGAGTGTTCTGTCCAACTTCTAATATTATTTTTTTGCAAATGTTTCTATCCATGTGTATTTGGTGATCATCTGTTTTTTGGCGAGATGTGCGTCTTGGACCAGAGTAATGCTCCCCGCCCGTTCACGTGGGAGGAGTCTGGCTTGGTCCCTTACCTTATCTCTGTCATCTGTACATGCCTCCCCCAC
>SSNR01000138.1:745587-785354 GCA_006937965.1 Callopanchax toddi | reverse complement strand
CCCCCCCCCCCCCCCCCCCCCCCCCCCCCCCCCCCCCCCAATACAGCACTGCCCGGATGAGCCCCAAAGCATGTGCATGTACACCTGACAGCGCCTGTCTACGCTCTTATAAAGGATGTCGTTTTCAGCCTCTCAGTGAGTGCAGGTTGAGGATGATGACTTTTTGGGTTCTCTGTCATCTAAAAACTGCACTTACTGGTAGGTTGTTTAAAAAAAGTCTGCTATAAGAGTGTTACATGCAATATTGCCTCCTTTTTATGTAAAGCTATAAATTATACAGTTATAATTTATACTATGATCACAGTTGGACTCTCAGAAAAAAAAAATTCAACATTGAGCCTTTTTGTCTCTGGAACACTGGCTGATTGTGTTTGATTAAATTCAATTTATACAACGAAATGGTAAAAATCCAGTGTACCAGGGGCAGAACGTGACCCAATGTTGAGTTTTTTTTTCTTAGTGAGTTTATCTGTATAAATTATGTGTATAATTTATGCCATGTACACAGCGCAATCCATGTGTCTTTATCTGTTATACAGTATCAGTTACATACTGCTAACAATCAGATGTGATTGACAAATTCAAAAGCAAAGAAACAAAAAAAGTAGGCAAAATCTACCATCACATCTGTTTCATTATGTTTTATAAAACAATTGGGAGTTTAAGTCTAAATTAACCAATTGGAGAGCAACTAAATTAAAAATTCCCTTGGTGGTGATTGGAGGAGACGAGAGCGGAGCTCTAATTGACCTGAAAACGTGCCCTGATGTGATTGGAGGAGAGGACAGTAGCTCTGAGTGTGACAGGAACTGCAGCCTAACCCCTTAAACCCAACTCCTAATTCTAACCAGACACATCCATCCAGATTCAATTAGACAGCTGATAGGACTCCATTACTAAAGTGTGACGTGAGAGCTCCATATTTCCACAATATGGTTTGCTATGATTGGACCGTTTATGTGTCATGAGAAAGTCATCCATTTCTAACATTCAAGCCACGAAATAACACCTAGATCCCCCAAAATGTGTGATACTAAAAAAAAAAACCATGGAGACAAATCTCCTGTAGGGAGAGAGTTGGGAAGTTGGGCTGGCTGATTTATAATCTGATAGATTTTAGGTGTACTGCTAATTGAATGCTAATTTGATTAAGTTAATGACTTAAAAAAAAAACAAAGCTAGACAAAAGATTTATGCCAAAAGCAAGAAATTTAAATTTGAAAATTAAAAAGTCCGCCCCTCAGTCCCTCCTCCTCTCCCTAACCCAGGTTTTCTATTTGTCACTCTGATTTGATTGACAGCTGAGGACACATGTGGGGGCACTGTGAGGGGCGGCAGTGGGGTGGTGACCAGTCCCGGTTACCCCGGCAACTATGGTAACCAAGCCGACTGTACTTGGATCCTATTGGCCGAACCTGGAGACACCATCTCTGTCATCTTTACAGACTTCCAGACCGAAGAAAAGTATGACTACTTAGAAGTGGAGGGCTCCGAACCACCAACCATCTGGTGAGTTGTTTTCTTTCCTATTTATGTGTCTGTACTCTGCTTTTTTGTTGTTCTTGTTGTTTAAAAGTTTAATTACTCATTTATATTTCAGAACTACAAAAAACGTTAGATGAGTCACGGTTATGTAAGAGTGAGTTTTAGATCACGATATTTACTTAAAAAAAGATCTTTCTTTTACTAACATTTACAATTTTTAGCTTTTGTTTAGTTAATCACTTTATACTAATTAAGTTGTATAGACTAGCATTTGCATACCAAATGGTCAGCCAAGACCTCAAATGGTTCATTTCCAGCCAGGAAACTCAACATTAACCTTTAGTAAAGACAGATTTACTTACATTTTTAAATATCTTTCAAATCCATCAATTCAGGCTGAAAACCAAGTGAAGCAAAGAGCAGCGGAGCGTCGTCAGCTGCAGTAATCATTTAAATATGCCTCTTCAAATCCATGTTTGTCTAAAATAAAATAAAACACTGCTCACATGCCTGACCTGGCATTTTGATAGTTGCCAACTTTATGGTAACAATCCGACCAGAGTACAGTAATAAAAGGTTATGGGTAGTAAAAGTTATTCCGAACTCGAGCAGAATAAAGTAATAAAAAGAAAATGTTATTACAAATATAAAATATGGTTTTTATTTCTTCTTGTACAAGGATATCAGTTTGTTTTCACTTGGAACATAAATGAGTAATTTTTGAAGTATGATTTGTGTGTGTGTATAATTATGTGTGTGTGTATAATTATGTGTGTTTGTGTGTGTGTGTGTGTGTGTGTGGGGGGGGTTGGTATATTGTATTTCTGCATGCCGGTGTCATTATGTGACAGATGGATGATCTGATCTTTTACAAGCCTCCATGTGTTTTCAGATGGTTCACTCATAACATCTTATTGCTCTGGCTGCTTATTGATTGCAGGTAAATTAGGGTATTGATCAACCATTGCTGTTGCTGTAACCAATTTGAATCTAATCATGGTTAGGGATATTAGTGTGTGTGCATGCCTATTGATTTGGAAGTAATAACGGTAACTGATCTCAGGCAGGACTGAAAGCAACCTCACGCTCCTTCATCATTACCTGTGTGAACAACACGTGTGTGTGTGTGTGTGTGTCTGTGTGCATGCATGCGTGTGTGTGTGTGTGTTAGCAACTATGTTAGAAGAGGTCAAGAGTCCTAAAACCAATAATACAGTGAGTGCAGAATTATTAGGCAAATGAGTATTTTGACCACATCATCCTCTTTATGCATGTTGTCTTACTCTAAGCTGTATAGGCTCAAAGCCTACTACCAATTAAGCATATCAGGTGATGTGCATCTCTGTAATGAGAAGGGGTGTGGTCTAATGACATCAACACCCTATATCAGGTGTGCATAATTATTAGGCAACTTAACAAAAACAAATATATACCCATTTCAATTATTTATTTTTACCAGTGAAACCAATGTAACATCTCCACATTCAGAAATATACATTTCTGACATTCAAAAACAAAACAAAAACAAATCAGTGACCAATATAGCCACCTTTCTTTGCAAGGACACTCAAAAGCCTGCCATCCATGGATTCTGTCAGTGTTTTGATCTGTTCACCATCAACATTGCGTGCAGCAGCAACCACAGCCTCCCAGACACTGTTCAGAGAGGTGTACTGGTTTCCCTCTTTGTAAATCTCACATTTGATGATGGACCACAGGTTCTCAATGGGGTTCAGATCAGGTGAACAAGGAGGCCATGTCATTAGTTTTCCTTCTTTTATACCCTTTCTCTCCAGCCACGCTGTGGAGTACTTGGACGCGTGTGATGGAGCATTGTCTTGCATGAAAATCATGTTTTTCTTGAAGGATGCAGACTTCTTCCTGTACCACTGCTTGAAGAAGGTGTCTTCCAGAAACTGGCAGTAGGACTGGGAGTTGAGCTTGACTCCATCCTCAACCCGAAAAGGCCCCACAAGCTCATCTTTGATGATACCAGCCCAAACGAGTACTCCACCTCCACCTTGCTGGCGTCTGAGTCGGACTGGAGCTCTCTGCCCTTTACCAATCCAGCCACGGGCCCATCCATCTGGCCCATCAAGACTCACTCTCATTTCATCAGTCCATAAAACCTTAGAAAATCAGTCTGGAGATATTTCTTGGCCCAGTCCTTACGTTTCAGCTTGTGTGTCTTGTTCAGTGGTGGTCGTCTTTCAGTCTTTCTTACCTTGGCCATGTCTCTGAGTATTGCACACCTTGTGCTTTTGGGCACTCCAGTGATGTTGCAGCTCTGAAATATGGCCAAACTGGTGGCAAGTGGCATCTTGGCAGCTGCATGCTTGACTCTTCTCAGTTCATGGGCAGCTATATCGCGCCTTGGTTTTTCCACACGCTTCTTGCGACCCTGTTGACTATTTTGAATGAAACGCTTGATTGTTCGATGATCACGCTTCAGAAGCTTTGCAATTTTAAGTGTACTGCATCCCTCTGCAAGATATCTCACTGTTTTTGACTTTTCTGAGCCTGTCAAGTCCTTCTTTTGACCCATTTTGCCAAAGGAAAGGAAGTTGCCTAATAATTATGCACACCTGATATAGGGTGTTTATGTCATTAGACCACACCCCTTCTCATTACAGAGATGCACATCACCTAATTTGTCACCTAATTAAAATTTATTTGATCTTTCGTCCTCGATAATTTACACTCCAACAATAAAATCCCCATTTAAATGCTTCTGAAATTCAATTCACCTGCTTTTTGAGGACCTCTCAAGGTCCAGGTGATTGTTTAGTTCCAGATAAATGAAACCTTGAAACAGAGGAAGGGTGCGTTTAAATTGGACCATTCTGATGTGTCATCGTGCCTCTGTCTTTTATGAGATTTAGTATTTATGTTTGGTTGCATATAACTGGTCATAATTAGAGAACATGTTGGTCCACCGGTATTTATTGGGTTGTTTGTGTTCTTCTTTCCGTGCCTGAACTCTTAACATCAGTCTCTTTTGTCCTTGCATAAACTCCTGAAACTCCATATCGACAAAAAGCCGCTCTGTCAACAAAAGTGTGTCTGTGGCCCCACGATGTAAACAGATTTTATTTATCAGTTGCATCAGGATGATCGTGTTTATGGGGGGAATTATTAACACAAGAAAACAATCAAGCAGATTCTTCAGATTGCATCAAATTATTGTTTTTATTTATTAGCCTTATTGTTATCACCAGATGGTTGAGTTGGGTTTAAATGCATCGATACAATACACTAGTCTCTTTATAAAAACGAGGTCAAGCAGCCTGATGTTTTTGTGCGAACTGTCTGCCATCACATTGTGATAATACGCTAACTTCCATTGGCAATTTATGACAGAAGCTAATTACCAAAATGCTAATTTCCAATGGCAATCAGACAGAAAGCTAATGGCTGATAAGCAGATATGCAAGTGTGGAAGAGTTTATCAGCTGCTGCAGAGCTGCAGTTTCTTTCCCACACACCAACATGCACAGATGTATCCAGGTTTCACACACACACACATATGCACACGCTGTCACTTCTGACACACTTCCACAAACTTGCACACTCATCGAGACTCTTTACTTCATCATCAGTATGCAGAGAGGTGTGTTTGGGCCTGTGAGACGAGTATATTCCTATGAGCTAAATGCCTGTAATCCTAGCCTAACACAAGTCACACTAATGCACACACACGCTTTATGTTTCTTTATGCTGTTTTAGAAACAGATGCCCTTGAAACCAAGCAGTGCATCTTAATAGAAGAATATCTTTCTGTCTGTGACTTTCTCACTGTCTTAAAATACAAGTTTTGCCACACCATTTGAGCTCTCAGGTGCATCAGACTGACAGCTGCAGGATAAAGCCTGGGTAATGGCAGAATGGGCTTTTCAGATCATGTCACTTATCCATCTTTTGCTTTTCTAGAAATAGAAACCAACGAATAACCCCATGTAAATCCAGCAGATTTTGAGAAAGACCCATCAAGTCAAACCACTGTAGATTAGTAAAATTAGTGGATGAGTTACAAGAAGTCTTCAAAGAGCCTAAATTCCTCCACAGGTAGCAGGCAATCGTAAAACATGAGCAAAAGACAAGACTACCAGACACTGGCGTAGATTTGCTCTTGACATTGGTGGGGACTGAGATGGGGGGATGCTCCAAAAAGGAAGTGTAGATTAAGGCGATCTGCTCAGATTGCGGGCTGAACAGATCCGGACCGGCCCAAAGTTACCATTAGTGAGAAAACGCCCGATAGCCAGTTCAGCCGGTCCAAATCCAGACCCAGAGCAGGTGCCGTTGGCGTGAGCGGCTTGGCCTCTGTCAAGGGGGAGGGGCGAGTGTCTTGGGGCTTGTGCTGGTTGATCCAGACATGTACGCCTCCTTCCGCTGGACACAGGTCCGTGCATAGCAGCGCAGCGCCTCAGTCTGCTGGACTGCGCGTATTGGTGGGGATGCAGCGCTATTTCTGCACTCTTGGATCAAGTTATTGGTGGGGGCAGTTCAGTGATCGCTGGGTATTTGTGCGGACACGTCACCTCTGTCCATGCCAAAACTACGCCCAGATGTGTCGGCCTCAGCATTTTGGAGAATTGATGTAAACCTGCCTAAGCTGACCTACTCCTGTAGCTTTAGTGAAGGTTGTTCCATGTGTTGGGAGCAGAAGCCCTGAAAGTTATTTGGACTTTTGGGACACATAGATATACATTTTGTGAACAAAGATTATATCTGCTCAGTTGCTTCTGAGTGATACGAGTCTGCAGACTGGATGGAAGCAGACCAAGAATCGCCTTATAAATAAATATATGCCAGTGGTTTAGTCTACAGGCAGATAAAGTTTATAATAAACTTTAGTGCTCTGTGATAGACAGCGTGCATGTAGACACTGAGAGGAGGAATGCATGAAGAAGAGATCACCATAATCCTGCACAGGCATGAAGGTGGCAGCTACCCGTCTCTATTTGGCCCCGAGAGAAAAACATGTTTTATTCCTAAAATAAAAGCCCAACTTTAGCTTCAGCTTTTTCACCAGTTGTTTTATACAAAGTTTAAAAGAAAGCAAGTTTTAAACAGCAGGCATCACTAATGAGAAAACACAAGAATAACAGCAGAAAAAGAGTAAAACATGAGATTCATTCAGAATTCTCAAATATAGCTGATGAAAGTCACCCTGATTAAATTAAAATGACTGTCAGGACATGAAGAACTCATTTTTCAGGATTTAATCCTAAAACAGGGCTGCTTTATTTATACACTCTCGTGGTTCACATGTCTGTAATTTGACAAAAATGGCTTCATTTTCACATAGCATGGAAGAGAACTGTTAAACTTCTTAAATTTTAAATCTAATGTATTATTTGAAACATCTTTGGGAACATTAGTGAAAATAGCTGAACATGTTTTGTTCTTTTTGCTAACGCTCAGGTCTAATGACTGAGGAAGGCGTCGTAAAGCCTCCATCTCTTTAGGTCATGCATTGTGGATTTTAGACTGCGTTTAGGATAATTAGTTTTCACTTAAGCCGTACGTTGACTTTAGATTCTTTTTAAACAAATTGTGCAACGCTGGGTGAAACAAAGATACTAGGAGAGGAAGGAGTTTGACTGAGGAATGGTTTGATCGAACCCTTGTTCAACAACCTGATCTTATATCGACTTCTCTATGACAAGTTCTGAGTCTATCTACTCTAATGCTGCCCTCCAGGGCACTTGCTGCCTTACATAGACTGCAATTTAGGGAATTCTTTAATTCCCTGGACAATTAAATTCTGAACAAGTAGAGGAAATATTTGTCTTTAAACTACTGTCTGTTTTGATCTAACCAACACATCTAAAGAGGTTTTTCATTCATTTTTTTCTCCCACATACATTAGATCCATCAGCTTATGTCAAAAATGCACCAACTTTTTCGAAATGTAAATCTACATTTTATCTGAGGATTCTGTTAAAGTGATAATAATGCATGTGCACAGTGGAACTGTACTCCAACACCCCAGAGTCTGCAGATCTTCTTCAAGGTGTTTCTTCTTGCCAGCAGGCATTCTGATTTGCCTTTCTAGCAATTCTAGGAGCACTTCTTTAAAAAGGTGTTCTTGGTCTTTAAGACGTTACCTTATAGAACTCAAGGACAAAATAAAGACAGAAAACTAGCTGAACATGTTTTGCTGTCTTGCATTTTTTTATTTGCTTTGTTGACATAAATTCTGCTCATTTCTAGGCAGTATTTTTAAAATCTCTTTGCTAATTGTCAAGATAAGTTTTAAGAAGTAGATACATTTATGAAACCTTGACATGTGCATCAACTTGCTCTTTTCTTAACAACGGAATTTCTGCAGTGTATGCAAGCTAATAAAAGTCAAGAAACTTGCTAATACTTGTGTGAGGAGCTGATATTTAATGAAGGACTAACTTACAGTTGATGATTAAAATTATACAAAATAGAATCTGCAATCATACTTGCACTCATATAGAAATACAATAATGTTTCAACCTAAATATAATCTAATGATACGTCAGTGAGGTCTATTTGTGTGACACCCTTCACAGATACAAATCACAGAGCATAATAAAATGCAGAACAATACGATTTAAGAATATTACAAGTTTTAAAAGCAAACTTAATTAAAAGCTCTTCTGAAAATGTCTTGAACTGCCCTTTAAAATGTTTAATCCATGCATTGAATAAATAAAGAAAGTTCATTCAAGATCTTAAAGGAAATCTGGAATTGACTGGTAACCAGCAAAGGGAGGATAAAACAGGAGTCATGTTTAGTTTCAGTTAAAAGTCTAGTTGCAGTAGTTTGAACTTTCTGAAGATGTTCAAGGGCATTTTTTGTCATGCCAAGTAAAAACTGTATTAGTCTTAATCAGTGGATCCCAAAGTTGGGTCCACTGTGGGTCCTGAAACAACAAATGGGGGTCCTGGGATGTCTTCTTCTCCAGAACTGAATATGAATATAAAATCATTGCTAATTTTTGCCCTAATTGTTTTCAACAGTTGCTTAAACCTGGTATAATAGTTGTAGATGTTTGTGTTGTCATTATGTACTTGTTTAATTAGTTTATTAGCAGTGTTTGTATCATTTTGCCAGTCATTTTGGAGTCATGAGTCTCTGCCACTGGTATTTTGTGGCTCAGAATCCAAAATGTTTGTGAACCACTGGTCTAAATAAAGGTGTAGTCAGTCTGTGGTTTGGGAACCTCTGGGTGTCTTTGATCCTTTGGAATTCAGGGTTCAGTGAGGTGGTTTGCAGCCAAGTGTGAAGCAATTAGGCTTAGAGTTAGCTTCACCATTCTGAGACCATGATTCCCAACCAGAAAAAGGTTGTCACACGCAAAGGAGTTAATACAAAACACTTTAAAAAGCACAAACCTAAATGATGTGTGTCCTGTTTTATAATACATCACTCTTTGTGGCAAATCTGTCAGTTTTATTCATTTTAATGGAGAGAAACAGAAACGGACAAGTCCAGATTAGCCCCGCCCACTTCGCCCAGCATCATCAATCAGATTTTTCTCTCTGTTCCCTTGCTTGGCTCCGCTTCACCTCGTTCTCTCCGCTCTGACGTTTCATACAAATATCAACACGTCACTAGTGTGCAGGTCTGAATGAGGAGTCCGCTCTGCTCAGTCATCAACATTATATAAAGAGGTGGGTGTGTAAGACAACGGCTGTGTGTGTGTGTGTGTGTGTGTTTGTGTGTGAGTGATGTTATGCTTGCCGAGTGCTAATCAATGCTGCTGGCAGAAAGGCTGCTGGGATAGCGGCAGCATCCCGAATCGGAAATGGAGCGATGACCTTGAAGAGAAACTTTGCCTCTCTCACTCACAGGATAAACAAACACACACATCAGATTATTCCAGATGCACTAGGTTACGTAAATAAGGAGTCCGGACTTTTAAATCAAAGCATCTCTTTAGATTTAAAAGGATCTAGTTATTAATTCATTTGTGGATAGCACTGCTATAAGTAAGAGCATAGATGGGTTTATGTTTAACAACAGGACTCTGTGCATCAGTGTGAGTGGTTAACACCATTATTTCACTGGTGTTTCTGGGTATTAAAGTGGCTGATGTGTGAATAACCCAAAATAATGTGTTAGCAAAAGACAGCTAACGTGGCTTGGGCTCTTGAAATATTTATTCATTGAATGTTCAGTTCAGAAGAGTTCTAAAGCCTCCAAAAAAACTGAATGTAAGCAGAATGTGAGTCAAATTAAAATTTTACAGTATCTCTCCAAGCAAGTAAAACACCAACAAATTGAGCCAGTGGGGATAGATCACAGCATTGTTACTGTTTATGAATTATTAACATCATGTGCAACTATCTAATAAAAGCACATTCTGCTAGGATCATTTAAAAGGATAAAAAAGTAAAGTTAATCACTTTACAATGAGAGCATTAAAAAAAATTAAGCATTCACTGTCAGACTTGTGTTAAAGTTTCAGAGAGAGGTGCCATTTGAAAGCATTATCAAGGATTAAGTTAAATTCTTAGAGACAGCAGTTTTAAAGCACTTTATGAGGATATCTGGGGGGATGGAGTCATTATTTTGTTTTACAAAGTTTCTCACTAAAATGAATGATTTTTGAACATTTTCTTATATATTTCACATGTTAATTGGACTTTATATACACTCATGAACGTAGTGTCTCTCAACCTCCTCCTGGTCTGCGTGGACTTGAGTCGCCACCCACTCCATCCATCCAACCATCCAACACCACTGTTGTACTTGGAGCTGTGGTCTTTCAGCTGTTATGACATTATTTTTCAATATTCCGTTAACGTGACCTCTGAGCAACTATGAAGTTTATACTCAGACAAATTAGGTAACATTTTAAATTAACTATTTTGTTTCAAAGACACAAATCGTTTGTTAATTTCTGCCTCTTGGTTTTTTGTTGTGCTTGGATACAAAGCCGGTCCATCCCGTGAGACGAATAAGTCCAGTTAGATGACTCAACAAATTACCATTCCTCTGGTCAATCAAAGGGATGATGGCTATATGAGCCAATGTCCAAAGAAAAACTGTTTGAGAACTTTAGACATAGTCCACCTTCGGTGACAACAATGGGGTAAACAGGCTTTCACCCTAAACCTATTAGCTAAAGCCTAATTTCCATTGCAGATCTGGGACAGGGCGGGGCGGGTTATCATTGGCCAATACGGATCGGTACAGATCTGCGATTTCAGACGAGTGTTTCAATTGGCAGTTGGACTCTCACTTGGCAGGCGGGGTTAAACGTAAATGCGTACCATCGCGTCATTCCAGTGCTGTTCTAACTTTTCTATATTGGGCTTTTAATTTCTTCAGCTTGGCCCAACTGTTCTAAAATCCGTTTGATTCATTCAGCTGCCATCTGCTGTGAAACTTCTTTTTAAACTCTTTCATTTCTTACCGATCCATTTAGCTCGTCCTGAATGTGGCCATCACCGACGATGGTAAGGAATGTTTGGAGCTCTGAAGCTGACCAAACCTTGCTGCTTCTTCCTGGCATTTTATCACATTCATGTACAACTAACAAGCAGTGACTGTGGACTGTGTAGTTTGACGCCAGCTGCTCTGCCCTAACTGTACCGCCCCCTTCTCCTATGGATCCATAGGGCCGTGAACGTCCCATGAATTGTGCGGCCCTGGTCGGTTGTATGGACTGGTTTTACAAAGGGGACAGACAAAATAGTGACCCGACCCATCCCAGAAATGCAAATGAGGCTTACAGGAGCAGTAAAAGAACCAGTTTACTAAATACCAGTTGTATAAATACTACAACACACTGTTCCAGTTGAGGTAAAGATGGCATTAGCTGCACTCTGGTGTTATTCTGTGTCTCTGGGGAATTACTAAAGATATCAAACACATTGTTGATTCACCCTGTACAGTCTACACTTTTTAAATAAGTCACAGGAAAAGTAGTGGGAAAAGTATGAATAGTAGTAGTTTGTAAATGATAATATATTATATAATAAAATACAGAAATGCATGATGTTTGTGTTTTGTGTTGCCATAGCATAAAAGTACCACAAATGCACATAAACGTAGTGCTGTATTATTGTTTTATCGTGGGTTTTTTTCTTCCATTTTTCCAAAAAAGAGTAACAGTAAATGACATCAACCACTTGTTTCAGAGTGGAGGAGGACTCCTGAGAATCCATTACCAGCCACATTCACAGGCCAAACGACTCTCGTAGGGAGCTTGTAAACAAGTTCATGATGTGGACTATTTTCCTCCGAATCTATTTGCAACATTGGGCCTTAAAGGTTATAGCAGTGACCTTCGCTCCGTTTTTGCTGGGGGTATCAATTTTTAAATCCAATTTCTGGTTGCCCAAAGCGTCATTTAGGTCTACAAGGCTGATGTGTAGGCGCGGCTTGGTAAATCCACCCTGTTATTAACCCATACCTTTGACAGACTTGGAGAGAAATCACAACAGTCTTTCAGAAAGTGCATTCTTCTGTCCGACCAAACACAGAGGACAGGCAAAATGAGAGGACAGTGAAAGAAGTGTCATTGTGTTTTAGGGAGAAAGTCTCAGGTCACGCAGAAGAAAACTCGAGAAGGAAAAAAAAAAAAGCCAGGAGACAAGAAAGGAATAGGTAGAAAGGAGGAGCTGAAAGGGCAATTGGGGTGAAAAAAGGATCCAGAGGAGGAGGAGATGAAAGGTAAGAGGGTGGATACAAAAGCGGAGAGGTGCA
This sequence comes from Callopanchax toddi, assembly GCA_006937965.1. NCBI lineage: Eukaryota > Metazoa > Chordata > Actinopteri > Cyprinodontiformes > Nothobranchiidae > Callopanchax > Callopanchax toddi. The sequence goes on along the minus strand of SSNR01000138.1, from coordinate 773,173 downwards.
GAATCAGGGACGAAGGCTCGCGGGGGGTGATGAAAGCTGACAGGACAAGAGAAGTGAAGGGGAAGAATGAGGAGGAGACGCAGGAGCAGAAAAAGCCATCAGGAGGAGGGACTCGTGGGGGGGGGAGAGGTTGTAGACAGAAAAAGACACAGACACTGAGAAAACCAGACAAGGACAGACTGAGACAAACAAAGAAACTGTCTGACAGTTGCCATCTGCACATAAAGCTAAAAGCGATGCCGTGAAAGCAAAACAACCAATTCAACTCTACAAAGATGGACGATAAAACATGTAAAATTAGCTGCATAAAGACGTTGTTCTGATATGTAAACACCATACGCCGATTTAATCTGTCTGCGCAGATTGCCCAGTCCATGTGAGTGTTAATTATTAGAGCTACTGTCTTTTCCATTGTTGGCGTCAGCGTCTCAAATCTAGTGAAAACCGAAGAGCTTTGATAGGGACTGCAGAAAAGAGACGGAAAATAAGCTTCTTATGAGCGAATTTGCTTCATGACTTTAGGAGAAATTGGACAAGACAAGAAGTTTAGTTAAACCTTTGGTGAGATGCGTATATCTTGATAAATCTACCCTTGCCATGCTTCTAAACTTATTTAATGAAGACACTTTTGGAATCAAAGTAAAATCTATAATTGGATCAGTGTGATAATTAGCAAACAAAGTCAGGGTATACAGTTCAAACATAGGGTTAAAAAAACACCAGCGACAGTCTTAACTAGCATTTATTCATTTTCTAACTGTCAGCCAAACTTTTTAATTATTTATCGCACTCATCTTTTTTTATCACAGCACAGCATTGTTTGCTCCAAAGGACATGAAATAATATCATCAATTACTCTCTAATATCAACGAAGACGCTGTCAGACATTAATTACAGGGACCTTATGTCATCACTGTAGGGACGTGTTTTATCACAGGTCGCTGTATGTAGGAAGTGAAATGCGTATCTCCCACTCCCACAGCAAGTAACCTTTAGCAGGAGCGGTTAAGCCAATCCAGACGGAGCAGGCCTGAAGGTGAAGCCCATCGGGGCGTGATGTGGAGCTGGTTTGAGTTGCAGCAGGAAGGACATTTACAGAAAGCAAAGAGTTTTTGGTCTTTATTTCAGAGTAACATTCAGAAAATGGTTTCTTTAAGCAGACTTGCTATGGAATTAAGGTTGCGCTCTTCTCCCTATGACCTACGCAACCTTTTAGAATTGTGACAATCTTGACCCTGCTGCTCTTCTACTTATCTCATAGTTAGACTCTTTCCTGTGCCCCCATCAAACGCTTTACATCAGCAGCAAGTTCTTACGAAGATCCTTCCTTGTACGGACATGATTGCGCCGCTCCTTTGCCCTACGCTGGTATCAGGATGCACTAAAAGGTCATTAGCGTGACACTACTACACGAAGAGGTCATAGTCTAGCCATGAGACCAGCGTGGTCAGTCCTGCTTCAAATTCTTGATGGTGGATCCCATGTCATGGATTTACTGCCCCCACATGTCATCCATGACCCCTGTAGGATGATAATAACCCCACTATGAAAGTAGGCCAAAACCATCATAAAACGTGGAGTGTTCTAAGCATCTATGACCTTGTCAAGACTCTGCAAAGGCCGTCCACATGTTGGCTGATAATTTTAAATGTCTTAACTGGGTTATCCACTGTAAAAGTGTCAAGTCTGCTAAGCCATAAAGGATATAATTTGAGAAAACAGTACTTGGCAAAAGTTAAAAAAACTTGAGAAATACACCCGTTTTTCAGCATGGCTCTCTCTCATATGCTCTCCTCTAACCTAATACAGCTACTTCTGGTAAGGAGGTGGAGCTGTTATCATTATTATTATCGTTATATGTGATGGTCCTGGCCTGGGCTTTCCTTTGACCACTCTGCTAGCTCCGCACCAATGTCAGAAAGAATCAGATCTACCAAATATGCTTTTGTCTCCAGAAGTGTGCCAATCTAAAACTCCCAAATTTGAATTCCTGGTTTAAATTAATAAATCCTTCATGTCAGAATTTTGTGTCCACTTCTCCTGTATTTCCACCCTCAGTTGTCATTGTGAACGAGCCACTTTAACAACACCTGGCTCATTCACACTGACAAACCTTTGAGGAGGCGAGCGGAGGAGGAGGAGGAGAAAAATTTAGAAGAGATAAAGGGGAGTGGAGGGAGAGACAGAGTAGGGTCCTGTTGTGAACACTGATTACTTTCTGCCCACTTGAGATTGATGGAGAGTGACACAGCAGGCGCGCTCATGCAAGCAGGAATGCATACCCTCACACACAGACAACACACACAAATACATAAATACACTACGCACGTAAACTTCAGTGTATGGTGAGACACACTCTCACAGACAAAAAGAACTTCTCCATCGCTGTATACTGATTGATGATGACTCCAGCAGGACGACATGCAGACCAGCAGTCCTGCAGCGTGTGTGTGTTTGTGCTGAATTGGATTTTGTCAGTTTTTTTAATCTTTCTGAAAGTGTGTGTTTGTGGGTGTATGTCAGTTCCCACCTGTCTTAATTAGAGGAGGCTATTAAGACAGATTGCCTGATTAAGTGGCATTCCCGTGCTATCTAATGAACAGCCATGCACACACACACACACACACACACACACACACACACACACACACACATACACACACACACACACACACACACACACACACACACAGCAACTGTACATAAAAACAAAGTTCAGTTCTTATAAGTTAAAAAACTTTGTAAGGTGTGTGTTACCATTTATCAAGGTTCGGTCTGTTACGACATTTTTTAGAGATATGCTTTCATGTGAGATTCACAGAACATGATTTTTCTTTTTTATGACGATATTTACATAAAAATATAGTGTATACCCAAAGTGTGGCTCAGGGGCCACTTGTGGCCCTCAATGTGATTTTTTGCAGCCCTTGACTTTTTAACATTTTTATATAGATTTTTACTAACGTGAGGCTAAACAACAGCATATACTGTTGAACTAAAACTGTAACGGTTAAACAGTTAAATCCAATCATCGTCATCATTTTTCACCCAGGTGTTTCCTGTAATCTAATTACACGGTAAAGAAAACCACAAATCTTCACTGACTTTTACCAAAAATCTCTGACCTGTGTGCAAGAAATTTGATGCTGTTTTTTAACAAAAAACTTAGGAAACTATGTTTCATATCTACAAATATTTACAGATCCTTTTCATTGAAATGTTGCATTTATGTTGTATTTTTGAGCATTACAAATGAAAAAATTTTGCATTTTTAAACAACCTAAAAAAATAGTTAAAATTTTTGGCTCATAAAGGCATCCAACATGGTAATTTTGGCCCTCGTCGTAAAATGTTTGGACAGCCTTTGTATAAGGTATTATGCCAACGTAATATTTAAAAAAGCAACCAAAGCAAAATAAAGTAAAACACTACAAAAGACTCATTAGCATGTTTGGCATATTTAACATTGCCAGTGTTTGATGGTGTGAAGACCTAAAGATAAAGGTGAAGACTTCTCACCAGCAGGGTTTGACGGTGAAGAGGCCTGAAAGTAAACGTGACTTCAATAACTTATATTAAACGTAACTGCAAATACTTGAATCGACTGTGCTTTCTGCCTTGATCACCTGGTTGTGTTTTATATTGATTTGTCTAAAACGTTGGGTCAAAATGCTGAAGCTGAAGGAACCATTGAAGAACATAAAACAAGAACCTTAGAAGAAACTGCTAATCTAATGAAGTTTGTAGAGCCTAAGCTAGATAAACAACATAGATGCTGTACACACACTGGACTGAATTAAGTACTCTGCTGTACTACCTCCTGTCCTGACGCACACTGTAAACCATGATCACTATCTTTAGAGTTAATATACAGAAAGCCGGTGTACAAACACGACCTCATTGAGTAGGAGTCCCTGAACACTAAGGAATGACAACCTACTAGTCTAAATCCCACATTCTCCTAATGCTTCATGCTTTCATAATAAAACTTGAATCCAACATAATACTGTTTTAAAAAAAAAACGGCATGAAAACGAATGACCTGTCTGTGATTTCTTGTATTTTCATGAAAACACATGCAGTCACTGCAGGCTGACTGAAAAAGTGTCCATTAAAGAGCAGAAATCCTCGTTCCTTATGTGATTATTATATGTTTACTGTCCTGTGTTCAGCACGGCAGAAAATTACTTCCTCAATTTAATTCTTTTCTACATGTTTTATTAATAAATTACCCACACTGCGTCCGTCTCTTGAACACAGCTTCTTTGTGTTGTGTGCTTTCATTCGACTGAAACACTCGGATGAATAATTAAAAAGCAAGCAGATAAAGTGATGTACCTCTGTCAGCCTCTGCCTCCTTCCTCCAGCGCTCTCTCCCTCCAGTGTCTCAATGTCTAAGCTTCATTGATCGCTGCCTCGCCTCCTTTAGACCCCATGCTTCTTTATTTCCTCCCCCTTCTGCTCTCCTCCACCCTCCCCCGTTCTCAGGGAGCTAGCTGGTTTGTATTTTTGCTGTAGGAGTGACGATGGATGGCAGGATGGTAGACAGGGCAGCGGAGAGAGGGAGAGATGCTCTTTTGGTCTTGCGTATTTAATCAATTATGTTCTCTTGCTCCTTCTGGCAACTCTCCACTTGATCTTCTTTCTCCCACCGACACACACACACACACACACATGCACACACAGATAAATGTTTGGGCTCCCTCCATCTTGGTATTTATTTTTTGTTCTTATTTTACCTACAGTACTTGTAGCTCAAAATGAAACATGGGGAGCCTTTGTGGGTTGTTTGGTTGCTCGGTTGTTTTTCACTGTGCTCATCTGTCAAGAGTGATAAATTTAGGAGCATAATGTCGCAACCTGACATCACATTTAAAGGAACAACCGCTACTGCTGGTTAACACGCTCCTTTAAAGTTTAAAGCAGAAATAACTCTCCTATATTGGAACTTTTAACCTGGTTTTTGGTTCCATAAAGCACTTTTAAAAAAGGTTTTGCTCCTCACTCATCCTGCTATATGCAGCCAAATCGCACGGTTTCTTTTAACGCCTCGTGTTGTTCAAGCAAGCTCTCTTTAGTGAGTTTTTTCTTTGACAATTGTAAAATATCTCCTAAAATCATCAAAATTGTTGTTTCTTGCTCAATAATAGAGTGTATAAATTGTAATGGGGGATAGGTTTAGGGCTATAGGGATGGCCTTTTTGATGTGGCTTTTCCCACTGCTTGAATCAGATACAAATCCAAGTCATTTAATACTATCTGCTATTGCATCTCCACCTATTACTATTTCTAAGCCACAGACTTGCAGACTATGTGGATTTCTGCAGAGGTTCACGTTAAAAGGAGGCCTTTGGTCTCAGGATGTCTCTCGTTATTCCGTCAAATTGATGTCCTAAAGGAATTTTTAATTCATTTTGAGGTGGTGTTCTATTTACAGTAAAGACCACTGGTGACATCACTCAAACTGAGAAGAGTTTCCAGAAACAGGAAGTTGCCCTCTGACAAGAGTAACACTGATAGCTAGTCTGACTGGTGGCTGACTTTGGGGTATTTAAAACAACTTCAACATACGTATATACCTCAGTACAACGTAGTGGAATTAGCTCTCTGTATTTGGCCCCTGAGGAGCAGACCAGTCAGTGTCACGGTGCCCAGGAGGCTGTTGGGGGTTCATTTTCTTGCCTACGGATACTTCTAAACGGGCCTGGGATTGAACCCTGACCTCTCGATCAGTCAGTGGACAGCCTCTCTTCTTGACTCGCCCCAGTCCCACTGATGCATTAGAATGCTAAAATACCTGTCTGTAAATCTCTACATCTAGCATGAGACTGTTGGTTTTGTTGATGCTGTTTGTTTCAAACAAACATCGTCCAAATTACTATGCTACTGTATTATACTGTACAGTCTCGTGCAAAATTATAGAGGTTTGAAAAAAAAACTCAATTCATGATTTTTCTAAGCAAGAGTTGTTTTAAATTCCAGAAATTAGCCAATAATTCATCACTGATCCAACTAGCCACAAGTATTGCTCCAGTCAGAGAACTTCTTCCTGTTGCTAGAGGATCTGCTCGGTTTGAGTGATGTCACTGGTGGGAATGGAACTGTAGATAAATAAATAATAGAGCGCCACTGACCAGAATAACCCTTTTATATAACCAGTCTAGTTTAGAAATGTAGTTTTTGCTAAAGAATGTTCTTTACTGATCTGTATTTATTCAACACCTCTGTGAATGAATGGTTGCGTGTGTCAGTGGTGCAATGCATGTGTGTCAACAAGCTTCCGCGGCCATATGACCACTCCTTTACAGTACACCACAACAGGATGTGAAGGCTGCGCGATCGAGACTGAAATCACCGATCTGCAAAGACGCGTTCGGGCCGAAGGATCTGGAACGCTCGCGTTATATCTGGTGTGCATGGCGGACCGGTTCTGTGCACCCCTGCTTATGACTGTGAAGGCAACTCTATGCAGTGCTCTGACCTGCTTTAACTATGAGACAGGTGGATAAAAAGAACAGCAGGATAAAAAGAGACAATGATCTCATGTTATTCAACTGCTAATTTGACTTATGCATGTTGAAGCGGAGTCTTTTCTCTTCAGTTAAACAGTATGAGTGAAACATATCAAATCCTGAGTTCAGGAGCAGAGTGGCACCATACAAATCCAATATAATCAATAAAAATGACTTTATTAGGACATCCTAGATATTTACATAACCATCTATGTGTAAAAATGCTATACTTAAAGCACAAAACATCATGGTGCAGTTCTGTCCATCATGTCAGATCAAGCAGCCCTAATATGTCAATCCACAGGGCCCCTCTGTCTGAGACAAATAATCATCTGGTCACAAAATAATTGTTTGGTTCTGCTGATAAAATCCCCAAATCTGAAAATGTAAAACCCCAACCATCATGAACAGGAGTTCTTAATCACAGCTGACATTATTTTAAGTCATGCAAATAAAAAAAAAAAGAAAAAGAAAAAACACTCTGCAGCAGCTCAGAGGCTGATCTATACCTCAGGGCTTCTCTGGAGTGCTTTCATAGCAGATATCTTGGTTGAACACTTAACAGTCAGAGACAAACCCATCAGCATAGATGAATGGTTTAATAATGCATTACACATCGTCCACATGGGGACGGTTCGTGGGACATCGGTTAGCTCCAACTGGTGTTTTCATGGAATTATTAGCTTTTCTGCAACAAATACCCAGGTTAGGCTTTAATTATCCATAAGTAGCTGGTAAAGTTGCACATTTCCTCCCTATTTGCTGAAGACATCTGCAGTAAGAACTTGTTGACACATCAAACATCAAGAGAAGGTTTTCAACCAGTGGTTGGGGTAATGATAGATGACCTTTTTAGTTCCAAGGTTGTTCCTTTAACCCCACTTCTACAGCTGCAGGAGGGATCCTGTTGATTATATCTTAGTCTGGTAGCTTTAAGTTTTTAAGTGCTTTCTGAGCACAGAGTTAAATATTTAACTGTCACATTCATGAGCATGCTGTACAGATTTATGATTTTTTTTTTCCCCTTGTTTTAATATTGGAACAAATTGGATATGCACACAATGATGCCCTTGCAGGAAATGAAAGTAAGGCCGTAAACATGAATAATACAGTGTGAAAGCGAGGCTCCCTACAAGAAACGATGCATAGAGGGTAAAGACAAACAGAGGGAAAGCACTGAGAAAGAGAGAGAAGGAAAACCTGAGTGAAAAACTTCCTTCCCTGGTGGATTCACTACCATGTCCTCCCTAAAAGATGTGATCAACTCACATCACATGTTGGTTTGGAAGGTAAACGTTCACGTGTCAACAACCCAAACTATGGATGGTTGGGTCAGTGATACCTATGATTCCCCATCAGTCAGTCTGAATTGAACAATTTTATGTAGTCATTATTTGTAAGAATTGTTGGATTTTTGCTGTTTTTATGTATTTTTCCATGTGAACTTAAGTTAATTCTCCTTTTGTTTTGTTTACTTCTGTTAGCTGAGTCCTTACATCTGTAGTTTAATTGTACAGCCTGTTAAAGGAGACAAACTCATTGTTTCTGTATGTTTTGGACCTGCAGTCCTTCATCTTCATGTGTGAGCCCTCCTTTAGTTCTGTCTTAGTCAAGTCTTGTTCAGTTGGTTATTTTCAAATCCTGATTTTTGGAGGGGCGGTCTATTGACTTTACACCATTTTTTCCCCCAAACTATTATTTAGATCTAATTCAGCCCTAAATCCCCCCAAAAATGCTATTTAACATCAGTTTTCATTCAACACATTGAGATCAAATGCAAAATAATTTAACAAAACTAAGAAATACAATGTCAAATAATTAGACTAATATGTACTTTTTTATAAAACCAGACTTACAATGATAAATCCAGAATCAGATATTAAACACCTTTTCAGTAACTCAGCATATTACAGCAGATTGGATTTTTTTAAATTACAGATACTAAAATATTAGTGATCTATTTTTCTACTTCCTCTTCTCCTGTAGTACTCTTCTTAAACAGTAGGTGTCATTAATGAGAAAACAATACAGCTAAACAGTAGGAATGGCAGTAGAAGAAGAGTTGTACACTGAAAGAAGTGTCGTACAGGGGATGCATTCATAATGCGTTCATGTAAAGGAACTATGTGAACTTTTCTGATATTTTCTTTTAGGTGGAAACTAAATTACTTGCAGACTTTTTGTCTAATCGTTAAATGGATCAAAGTTTAGCATTAAACAGATGTAATAAACCAAGACTTAATGCTAAAATTACACTGATACAGGACAGCCTTACTGATCTAATCACATCATGCACATCTATGAATGAATATAAACCAGTTAGTGTTTAACATCCTTACTGCATGTCTTTAAGGACACATTCAGCCTTGACAACAACGTCTTCAAAAGACAGGAAGTCCATTTGTTTTCTACTCAATAAAGTACTGACTTTGACTTGGAGAATGTAAAATCTTTATCCCACTGCCTTCAACTTAATAAAGTTTCACTCGGATGGCCTTTCTTTGAAGTTAGCCAAATACAAAGTAGGCTAATGAGTATATTTTTTTAGAAACAACCAGTACGGATGAAGACTTGATTGTGTTGAAGAAGGTACAAAAACCCAACTAACTCTGGACATTTGCATGGCTGCATGTGGACAATTCTATTTTGAAACCTCTGTGTTTGCTAGTGTTGCTTTACTGAGTCTGTCAGTGTTGGTCGAAGCATTTTGCGAATGCAAAGTAGAGAAATCCAACCATAAACAGTTCTGCTAAGAGAAATAACAGAGAATCCTCCAGCTGTCTCTGCTGTGGCGCAAAGCTTTCACTTAAACAGAACGTCAATGGTTTCAGCTGCTAAAAGTCACCCAGAATGTTTAAAGAATAATTGCTGTTAAACAATTAGTGCATAAAAATCTCTCATGGCACGGCAGCATTCGTTCAACAAGTGCTGTCATTTCTGTGTGTCGTTATCTCGAGTGGAGCAGCCAAGGTGATTTTACTAAAAGTTTATTATGAAATTTTCCAGGCCCTGTGGTTCTGCACTTCTTCACAAAGTGAGTGTTTATCACAGAGCTGCTGTATAAAAGCATCACTGCCAGAGATCGAATTTGAGCCTCGTATATTTAATAAACGAGAACACTGGGTGTTTTCACTCACTAAATGCTGATTGTAAAGCCACCACTTTCTTGGATGCAGCAAATCGTGACCCACTACTCTTCACTTTGTCAAACACAAAAGCCTTGTTCAGGTTCTTAACCAATTAACGGATCTTGTCCTCAGCGCTTTATGAATGTTCTGCGGCGCGAGCTCCATGAGCCATTTGTTAGAGCTTTCAAAGCCTTAATTCGGCTCGCTCAACTCCAAAAAAAAAAAGAAAAGATAAGCGATTTAAAGTGATTTGTTAAAGCCTGACATTTAAGTGGGTGGTGTGTTCATTCACGTCAAAGACAATTTAGGGTAAACAATATTTGCAAACATTATTATAAATCAGAGAGATCAAGGATGATGCTACATGGACCGGTTCATAGTTAAAGCGGCTCTCTGGATTATTTTTCTCTGTATCAAAGTTTTCTAAATGTTTTAAATGATATTTCAGGTCTAAACTATGATCTATGGGTTGAGTTCCACAACATCTGTCATTCTGATGAAGACCCTCCTTCCTCCTAGAGACCCCTTTCCATTATTTCTTGCCGCTGACATTTTTCAGCCAATGAAATTCAAATGTCTGCATTCTCTCAACATGCACGCGCATCGACCAAACCTGTACCAGTAGGGGGCGCTGTCGTACAGGACGCTCCGTGTGTTTCTCTGCCGTCTCAGCCGTTCACTGAGGACTCACAGCTCATTTCTACTAAAAACCTACCCATTCCCCAGATAAATATGGATTTATTTTTATTTTAAAACCTTTCACCTCACAGAATGGTAAGGCTTGACAGGATTATGCGTTTATTTTGGTCAGAAAGTTCATCCAGGGCCGAGTCAAGTTCAGCTTCAGAGTCCAGCAGCAGCTCTCTGCTAACAGAGCTAATATCAGAAGCAGCAGGGACAGAGAGGGCTCATCAGACCCTCGTAGTGTTATTGGAATAAGATTGTGAACTGTGAGTGATTAAACCCTACACATTGAGCTGTACAGTTCATGTCCGAAGTATATGTGCCGCGTGCACACGCGACCGGACGCGTCGCGCGCGTGTCGAGATGTTTTGAGGAGGAGCCTTTGGACGTTAGATTAAAAAACTGCTCTCCTGATGAAATCCTCTGGAGTGCTGCTTTAAAGTAAGGGCTAATTAGACCAATGCAGAGCTTTTACATGTTATTGAGATGTAAAATAAGTGATTCAGAGTGGATAGAAAGTGCTTAATATGGGACCTTTAAGAAAATAACTTTTTACCAACAGTGGTGGTAATGTGACGGTCTGGGGCTGCTTTGCTGCTTCAGGACCTGAATGACTTGCTGTAATTGATGGAATTATGAAGTCTAACAGAAAATCCTAACAATGTCTGACCTTTGACCTGAAACAAGCTGGAGAACTCTTCAGTGTGGCTGAATTAAAACGATTCCGGACGTCCGGTTTTGATGTTTTCCGATGTGAAACATTCAAGTGTGATTTAAAAAAAATCAAAAACTGAAGACATCTGTAAGGGAGGAACTAGTTTTTCACAGCCCTGTAAAGATGTATTTTTCTGTTTCTAAACAGATTCTTTTTCTCTTCCAGGTTGTCAGGCAGCAACGTCCCCTCTCCGATCGTTAGCAACAAGAACTGGCTCCGGCTGCATTTTGTGTCCGATAGCAACCACCGTTACCGAGGTTTCAGCGCACATTATCAAGGTGAGACGAGAGTGTGTCGGCAGTCGTGATTATCTAAACGCACACACTCAAAAACAACATGCACATTGCGTTGTTTTTTCGTATATCCACTTCATAATGAGACACTTTAAATGTGACTTTTCAAAGCTTTTGTTTTTCTCCTTTTTGCCAGTTTTGCAGTGTTTTTGTTCTTTCTGACACCCAGCCCTTCCTCTAACTCCTTTAATTATGCTTCTTGCCTCCAATTGTCTTATTTTTTTCTTTACTATGCTTCTTCTATTTGTCTATCAGCGTCTCTTTCTCATTCTTTCTTTTCAACCATTTAGTTTTTGGTCCTCTTGAGTAAATCCTCCTAAAAACTCAAGTTATTTTTCCTCCTCCGATACGGCCTCTAAACGGTGGGAAGAAAAGCATTTGGAGATTTATTTGGCAACATCCGTGTCTCCAAGCAGTGATAATGAGAGGTGAATTTGTACTGCACAGAGCAGTTGAAAGAGATAGTGGTTTTATTTACACTTCACTTGTTTCGTTCTTTTTTTAAAGTCTCTGACTTCTTGTTTTAGCCTCAAATTGCCTCTTAAGTTTGTTTGGCATCACCAGTCACTTAGACTTTTGTATCCTCTTGGCCAGAGGCATGTACTGCATCCAAGGCACGCTGCAGTTAAAACACACAGGTGGTTTTATGGTGGGGAAATTGGTCAAGCAATCATAGCCTAGCTTATTGCGTGCACTATTTCTGGAAGTTATTTATAACTTAGTCATAACTTTGCAATCTTTTCTACTAGGCTCGTGGTCCTGCATCATGACCCGGAGATTCTAAGTTGACTAGCTGCATCCCACAATGCCTCACTCCTTACCTCAGCACACACAAGGTTATCAGAAAAAGCCTTTTAGGAATAAAAGATAAAATAAGTTGTGCATCTATCCATAATACCTGCTCTCAAGATCAACGTTTCCTCCGTTTCTAAACACATGAGAAAAGTTGGCGTTTTTTTAAATGACCCTCTCACTCATGTTCACTCAGCGATGCAAACCAAATGCTTTTATCCCCTCTTTTTTTTCTTTTTGACACCCTTTTTTCCATACACAGGAGTGCACTCAGAGGCACTAATAAACACTGAGGGTGTCGGCAGCATCGTAATGTCTTTGGGCTTCTGTTTGTGTCCTTGGAAACACAAGTCATGTTCTATTTCCTAATATGTTCTGATATAAAGTATTTGAGTAACTGGCTTTTCAAATAGAAAAAGGCAAGTGGGAGAAAATGAGTCAACACAATCCAGAATGCTCTGAAGAAGCTCGAAATGTGGAATCTTTTTGAATGAGTTTAAAATGTATAATCTAATAAGAAATGAAATAAATGTGATTAGTGGTGTTACGGATCATGTTTCATTTATTGGTATGGTGCCACATAGCTCCTGATCTCTTGTTAACTTACTTTCTAAAGTTTTACATGAGTTGTGACATAATATGACAATAATCCAATCAGGAGCTGGAGGCGGGCTCAAGGAATCCAACAGCCAGTGAAAATGTTCTAAGCTCCAAATAAGTTAGTTTTACTTTCAATCCTCTCAATTTAAAACAAGATACTAAACAGAGTTTGCTTTTTTTTTTTATCTCCAGTCACGAGGTGACTCTTTACCAGCTGGTGTTTACAGGTCCTGGTTGTACTTCCTGGTCATGAATGTGTTTAAGAAATACCAATTGGAGATCAGTAAAGAGCATTTAAAAGCAACAAATGTTGTTTAAAACACTGTTTATGAAATACGATTTTTCAAAAAATTAGATGTGATTATAGATCATAATCTGTTGCCATCCCTACTTGTTTATGTCAAAATGTCTGCCATAAAATAGGTCTTTTGGGTTGAAATTTTAGCAAATATATAAAGATCAATTTAAACTTCAGAAATGAGGTAATGCAATATGACAACTTCTTATACTGAACATACGAACAATAAATGCTTCAGATCTTGAACAGTTTTAGATCCTGCTTATTTAAAACAATGGGAAATGTTTCATGTTGCAAACTAAAGCTCTTTTTTTAATCAAGAGGAGAAAAACAGAACTAAATCTCCTGTAAGAACCAACATGAAATATAGATGCTTTTCATTTCAGGGAGTTAAATTATAGAGCAGTTCCAGCATTGAGGTGAAAACTAGTAAATCAGTATTTGGTTTTAAAATCTAACCTAATAATGGACCATAATAGAATCTTGCACATTGTCAGGTTTTAAGGTTTGTAAAATGAAGTATTATGTTCATTTTTCTGTGTTGTACATTTTCTGTAGTTTTTTTTTTCAATTTGACCACTTGTATCAAAGTTTTTCTCTTTGCACTCAAATACAAAAATCTAAATAATCTTTTCAGTTTATTTATTCATCTGGCTCTTTATATGCATTTTGGATTTGTATTTTTATGTAAATAAATCCAGTTAGACTAAATCAAATATTTAGATGAGGACGAGGCCATACATTTTTCTTCTGCATTAGTCGCTTGTGACACTTGCAGAACTCTGGTCAATTAAACCAATTACAGTAACTGAAACTTCAATTAATTCAGTGATAATTTTATATTAAGTCTGCACAATTTTCCAGTCGGTGCTTATAATGGGCTTATTAAGCTCCAGATGACCCCAGATGATACCTCTGCTGCTTATTGCCCAACTTTTAAAGTGACCACGCATCTAGATTATACAGGAAATGCATCATCTTTGAGATTTGGGACTGAAATGGGACAGAGGTTGTACCCTTCTTTAAACATTTACATTATTAAAAGCAAAGATTTATTAAGATTCACTCACGTCTGATTTGAGCTGAGTCACTTTCCAGCTCTTGTGTGTAGATCCTGTTTTAAATAGCTTCTTTCTGAAGGCTGATTCAAAACAAAACACCTGTCAGATTGTCCTTTTTATAATTGCTAACTGATCTAATAATAATAATATAAATAATGTCATAATGACACAACAGCTGCACAAATATTAGTAAAATGATCCCAATTCACTGATTTTAATCTGTTTTTGTAAACACTAAAAAGCCCAAATTTGCATACAAATAAGCTCTTTTGTAACTTTGGTTTTAAATCTTTACATAAACACATTAAATCTAATTTATCTCAATTTAAAAAAGAGAATATCAAGTGCATTTCTCAGGTTTTTCACAGTATTTACACACTGAGTGAAAAAAACGACCTGATAATCCTGTTATGTCATCACCACTGTGATATTGAGATCATAAATTTTCCTCCCAAACAGTTTGTACCAGTAAGGATGGAACCAAAAAAACAGAAGCGGGTCGTCCTATAAGCATGCGGTGCCAAGGTTTGAGCTCTAGGTCCAACACCCACCGAGGGTCAGGGTCTTTGTGTGCTTGGCTCACTTTCTTCAGACCTCATCAGATTAGTGTCCGGGGAGTTTGAAGGTCGGGCGAAGACCTCTCTTTTATTTTTTGTGCACTTCGAACGATTACTAAGCACTTTTAACAAGGTCTGCTGCTGTCCTTATGAGGAGGCCTTGACGCTAAAGAGGGAAGGAGGAACTCAAAGTAATTTGGGGTTTTTTGGTGAGATAGCTTTAGAATTTAATTGATTTTTAAATTTCATTTATCTCTTCTTTCTTATTTCTCTTTCCCAACATCCTCTTTTCCTAATCCCTGTAATTCGGCCTCTTTCTCCACTCTGTCCGTCCTTCAGGCACGCTATGACTGATTGACTGACAGGCTGACCACTCCCCCTTTGAGATTAGGTCTTAATGGATTTAATTGATCCTAAGTGGTTTAAAAGGTTAATCAGCATGTTAATGAGCGGTGTCAGTGGAATAAGTTAGTTGATCAATTAGAAAAGATTTGATCAGGCTTATGATTGATTAGCTCGTTCATGTCAGCTGTCAGTCATCTGTTGGTTATTACTCATTAGCAGAAGGGCAGGTGGGTGGTTGAGAAGGTTAGCGGATTTGATTTTATCCCTTAAGAAGCTGCAGTGTGTTTCTAGGTAAGAATGAGTGTCTTACAGTAGATCAGTGTTTATATTACAGGTTATTTTGGTGGTATTACTATACTCTTGAGACTTTAGTGGACAAAAACGTCCGCTCATAAAAGTGGCTATAAAAAATGTATACATTAATATTATTTTTCCCATTTTTTTCATAGATCTGTTAAACAACTTCAGCCCTACTCAAACATATAAAAATTTAAATCATTTTGAGGATTTTAACCCTTGAACTGCCAGTTTGATTACTCAAAGTCACTGATGTAATTTATGGAAACAAAACACAAAACACGAGTTATTTTCTTTTTAAAAAAAATTTCTGCATGGGGCATTTATTACAAATCAGTCTTGGTTATGTCATGAAATATCTAAAATTTTGAAATTTTTGCATTTATAGTTTTTGCGTAGCGACAGATTTAAAACTTACTACCCTCTTGAGTCATTAAGGACAAAAATGTCCACTTCTAAAACTGCTTTAAAACTAGTCTAGATTATTATTTTTTTTCAGCTTTTTGGGCTTAAATCTTGTGAACAACTTCAGTTCTGATCAAAACAATCAAATATTGAATAATTATCTAAATTTTAACCCTTTATATGCCAGTTTGATTGTGTGATGCTCATTTTTTCATGAAAAAAGCAGACAAAAGAGGAGATATTTTACATAAAACATATTTTAAATGACTGAAATATTTTTTTTTTAAATCAGCCTAGAATATGTCAACAATGTGATAAAATATATGTTATGCTTTATTAATTTTTGTGTAGCAACAGATTTAAAACTTCCCTCCCTCTTGCGCCTCTCCAGGACAAAAACGTCCCATTGACTTCCATGCAAACCACAGTTTTTGATCCTGTTGCCTCTGCAAAAAATAATCATGCATTTTGTGATATTAGGGTTTAATTTTGTATAAAAGTAGTCAAATTTGTCATTTTTACTACTCATCATCAAAATCATTAATTTCTCCATTAGTGAGCCAGGCAAGAAACTCATGACAGTTCTTCAGATCTTCTGCTGCTTTTATTGAACTCAGAAGGTCAACATGACCTCTTTCAGGTAAAAAAAAAACACAGTTTCACTCTCTTGCTGAACTTCAAAGTGTAGAATACAAAAACAATTTAACAAACAAAGTTGTTTAATAGATCTATGAAAAAAATGGAAAAATAAAATGAATGTATACACTTTTTATAGCCACTTTTATGAGCGGACGTTTTTGTCCACTAAAGTCTCAAGAGTATGGCTTTTTTTTTTTCTCATAGTGTTCCCTTGGTCTATTTTCAAAATTCCAAATTGAATTTCAAAATTTGTCAAGAGAGGGGTTTTGCGACAAAAATTTGTACCATTTGCACAAACGGTGTTAAAATGGCGTGCAGACGAAACTGGAAAATCTGCCCAAATGGACAAAAATGTCCTCAATGAAGCCTGAGGGTTAAGAAAATCCTGCTGGACTCGACCCATGATGCACCTGTACTTTTAGCTGCTGCTGCTGATATTTATGCTTGTAAATATCTGTGTAATGCAACGTTGATGGAAAAGTTTACTAAAATAAGTCTCACTGGGTTGTGATGGTTGTTGGCAAGCTGGAGATGCCAAATTGTAGAAACAATATGTGAATAGTCAGTTGGAATTAGTTGAATTAGAGTTGAAATATATTGAAAAATGAAGTAATTTAGCATTTAAATGAGGTTAATTTTAGTTTATAATGGATTAATATTAACTGAGTTCCATATTCTTTCCATATAAGTGAGAAACTAATTTCCAAATTCAGTTTTAAAAAACATAATGTCACCATTTTGTTTTGTTTTTTTGTTTTTTCCCCTAAAAAGTGCTTTATTCTATAGTGCATTAATATAACTTTAACAATTCAAGAGAATTGTGTCCCAAATATCCAGAATATTGAAAAATCTAAGCAAAAATACAGCAAAAAAAAAAAGTGTTTCAGAACATTTGATTCTTTATTAAAGTGTTTAAAAATTGGACTGTGAATCATTACATTTTATCTATTCCATCTTTTTGTAAAAAAAAAAAGACAAAAATGTTTGATATTAAAGGAAATATAATGACTCATTTTCTATCAAATTGAGGCACTTTACATACGAACTTAAAAATGTCATTTTAATCACAAAAATATCCATCCATCCATTTTCTGTAGCCGCTTATTCCTCCACAGAGGGTCGCGGGGCAGCTGGTGCCTATCTCCAGCGGTCAAGGGGCGAGAGGCGGGGGACACCCTGGACAGGTCGCCAGTCCATCGCAGGGCCACACAGAGACGAACGAGACAAACAACCACACACCCACTCACACCTAAGGACAATTTACCAGCCCAATTAGCCTGACAGTCATGTCTTTGGATTGTGGGAGGAAACCGGAGTACCCGGAGGAAACCCACGCACGCACGGGGAGAACATGCAAACTCCACGCAGAGAGGCCGCAGAGCCGGGACGCGAACCCACGACCTCCTTGCTGCGAGGCAACAGTGCTAACCAACTGCGCCACCATGCAGCCTATCACAAAAATATATAACAAAAATTTAAATTTATAATACTATTGTACGTTTCGATCCACTGATGATCATCATCATCATGATGCTGACATTTCTTCTTTTGTTTTGTTGACAATTTTAATTATTTTACCTGGAATTCCCACTGTGTAGCTCTCAGCAGCAACATGGATTTAACAGGATTATTTATTTGTGGCGATGCTTCGCCTAAACAAATGTCACTTACATTTTTTTTACATCCTTTTTCACGCAGGCAGCTAAATCGCAACAGTCGGGCAAATTTTCTTTTTGCAATCTCGTCAAACAATGTTAAAATGTTGTCTCATTTTTTCACTTTTTAGTCACCAGGGACAGGGTTCTGATGGCTGATTATAATCTATGAAAATGTTTATGTGTCAAGGTTTTGAAAGTGCTTTAAATTTTATTTAAGTAAAAGAAAGTGCTCAAGTCTGGAAATGATATTTGTTACAGCTCAATAACGTTTCCTGCCATGAGTCAGGGAAGTAAATTATTGTTTGTGATTTTGTAAAAGGTTTATGACCCTTGTGACTCTTTTGATTGAAATTTTGTCACATTCATTTTTTTTTAATATGTCCAAAATTCCAGTGACGCAAGAGTGAAGCCCTTGCAAATATAGTTCACATTTTGTCACCAAAAATCACATCCCATTGAGATACTGGGTTAACCTTTGACTGGACCGCTACAAATGTTTTGGAGTTTGGAGCAGTTTCAAGACAGCAGCGACACACTGGGGCAGTGATGGTCCTGGAGGGCCAGTATTCAGCAGGTTTTAGTGTTTTTCTGCTCCAACACACCTGATTCACTGGTTGAATCACCTGTTCTTCATGTCACCAAGCTCTGAAGAAAACATTTAACCACCTACTGACTAAAACCAGGTGTGTTGAAGCAGAGAAACCTCTAAAACATGCTGCCCTCGAGGACCAGGACTGGACACTCCTACATAGGTTATTTTCTGAGTAGCCGTTAGATCATCTTAAACTCAAGTTATCTACAATTAATAAGATAATAAATATTTAAAACATTTACACAGAAACACATTCCAAAACTTCTAAATTATTATACGAATTCACTAATATCTCTGTTTTTGCTAGTTGCACTACAGAAACATGCTTGACTTTTCCAAAAATGATCATAACTTTTGCACCCTGGAAACCACGTGTTGTTCTGGTTCACTGCTTCCTGCTTCTCTGCAGGAGAACAAACTGTAACGGTGGAGCCCTTCTAGTAAATATTCATGGTACACTGCATTAAAAAGGGTCCACATTTGTCTGTAAATGAACAAATCTGCTCTGGCGGGGTTAGTTGGGTTTATAAGACGTTGCTTTGAGACCTCAGAGGGACACATTTGGCTCTAGGTGCTGCCAGACTGTTTTCCTTCTCTGTGCGTGTGTGTGTGTGCATGTGTGTGTTTGAGGTCAGGCGTTTGGCTCACAGAAACCCCGTCCTTCTGCTGCTGCCCAAATTATAAAGTCCTGAATTAATAATAATCTCGTAATAATTTATGCTCAAGTTTGTAGAGAAAGGGGGCAGCGGGGTGAGCGAGGCAGCAAGAAAAACACAAAAAACAAAACAAAGCAAAAAGGAAGAGAGGATGAAAAGAAAGTGAGGGGGAAGAGTGGGACGATCTGGAGAAATGATTAATAGACCTCGAGAAGAGGAGAAAAGAGACCGATAGCCAGAGAGTAATGGGGGGTTTAGGAGGACAAGTCATTTGGCAGAAGGGTTTGGCTACATTTTTAAACTAAAGAATTCATAATGTCCTGCTGTTGACCACTTTAGAGGGAGTGTGTGTGTGTGTGTGTGTGTGTGTGTGTGTGTGTGTGTGTGTGTGTGTGTGAGTATGCCAGCTCTGTTCCCACTTCTTGGATTCAGGACAGGAGCCCCCCATTCTTGAACTCGACTGTTTGGTAAATAAAAGCCCGCAGCTCTTCTGCATAGCTCGACCGAATCTACCAATTATTTTTAATTGTCCATTTAAATGCCTAATTGATGCTTCAAAATAATTCACGCTGGCAGGGTTTTAAGACATGCCACGAGCATTACGCTGATAGACCTAAATTAAAGGAATTAACCATTTTAATTCAAATATCTCTCCCTGAGGATGCTGTGTTCCTGTGAAAAGGGTGAAATCACTTCTACTTAAACCTGTTTTCATTTTATTCACAATATGTCTGGCAGCCCTTCTGAAATTTGCATGGACGACAAAGGATTTGTTAAATGTTGACTTTTTAAATTGCCTTTAAGAAAAGTGAAGTCGCTGGGATTAAATTACAGAGTTTAATAAGTGTTCTCCATTGTAATATCCCTTTATTTGATGCGTTTTTATTCCTTTTTGCCAATAAAATATTTTGCCAATATGGTATAAATTGTATTACTGCACCTTAGAGCTGAATACAAGTCAGCCAATAATGATCAATTACCATATTTAATTAAAGCGTAGTGTTTATTTAGCAATATCAACATTTATTTTTACCGTAGGACTGAAAAGTATTAAAGAATTCAGTTTATCTGAGTGTAAAACACTAATGAAACACCCAGTTGGATCTGACTGTACAGAGTTGAGCTGCTGAATGTGCATTTAAGCAACTTTACAGAAGTTAAGTATCAACTTGAGATATTTTTTGTCTTCACCTCTTGGACATGTTTTATATAGAATCCTTTATCTGCTCTTAAAAAGAGCAGGAAGACACTCACGTTAAGTGCGTTTCCTTTTTTTTGCCCAATCGTGTGAAATCTAAAGATAGACCCGCTATTTTCTGTAAAAGAAAATTGTATCAAATCCTGTTCTTGAAAATGAACTAAAATGAAGCAGTATAGATCTCCTCATGAAGCCGTCGGATAATAACTGAGGTGGAATCACAATGTGTGAAGATCAAAGCAGAGGGATAATTGCCTTCCTGCGTGAACATTTGTTAAAAGCTGCAATTACAGTTTGAGACCTGAAGGCATTCATGCTGACACAGTTACTCAGATTGGATTGGTGAGAATAGAAGTTTCATCTTTTCTGTTTTACTTTGACAAACTACATTTTGATATTGGTTTATTGCATTTCTGTTTAGGAGACTTGATGAGGTAAATGTTTCAGATTTGACAGCTATTAAAACCTCTCTCTTTGGTCTTAGTCACATTTCACTCATATATGTGGTAGTTTTAGTCCACTTTTAGTCAAAAAAGTATGAATCCTTTATCAAAGTAATTTAGCTCAATAAGTTGAAAATTAGAATCGCTCACACGAGTCAATTCAAAAGTACCAGAGGCCGTTTTACCAGTTAGTATCTCTCATAGTAACTCAGCCTTTCCTGAGCTGCAGTCATTCGCTTCTCCAACCTTGAATTTATGCATCAGGTTAAAAAAGCATGAAGGTCAATATGAAGACCTCGATGTCCGCTATTTGATGAACACTGACCTGAAACACATTCATCTCCTGCACAATCAATGAAAAGAGGTGACTGTAATTTAGAGGATAGATAGTCACAAGGCCTGTAAATGTTTTTTTTTTAATGTTGTAATGAGAATTGCTAATATATGGAGAATCATGATAATTTTATACCGTCCATATGTGCAAGCAGCCGAGAGGAAGGCTGCCTTGGAAAAGGTTTCCGGTGTGAAAATGTGAAGCTGCTGAAACACACCGGATGACTCTTCATGTCTACGGATCAGATGCTTTTACTGTATCAAGTCCTTCATACTGTAAACTCAGTAGATTTAGATCCACATTATTATGTGTTTGCTCAAAATGAGCATTATTTCCCAAAGAGTCACACTGTTGCTCCAATCACACATGAGTCTTTCCTCACAGCTCAACGCCTCCCTTAACACGGCCCTCTGCTGGACAGGGGGAAGTTTTTAAACAACCAGAAGTCAAATCTACACCCACCAGGGACAGAGGAGGCAGGAGGAGACATAATCAGAGATCCTGGGAGGCTGTTTTTGACCAGAAACATAAAACTAGTCAACAAAAAGCGTTAAGTTGCACATCTGAAAAGATTATACCCTTTAAAAAACCACATGAACTTCACGTGTTTTACGTGTGATCTTATGTAGAAATACATGTGACCACATGTAGATCACATGAACATGTTAAACATTTTCCAAATTCACATGGGCACTGTACTTTATGTGTTAATTTAACATGTTTTTTACATGTGATTTTTTTCCCCCCATGTGAAATTAATATATTCTTTTGTTCTAAATTCACACGGGGAACATGTTTTTACATGTATTTCACATATGTCACATGTTCGTTTGACATTTCACGTGATTTGCACATGTGAAGTTCATGGGTAGCCCTGTTCCCTCGCAACGAGAAGGTCGTTGGTTTGCATCCCGGCTCTGCGTTGTTCTCCCCGTGCATGTGTGAGTATCTTCCGGGTTCTCTGGTTTCCTTCCACAGTCCAAAAACATGCATATCAGGTCTATTGGTGTCTCTAAATTGTCCCTAGGTGTGGCTGGTTCTTCTTCTCTACAATATGTGGACTTGTGATGGACTGGCGATCCGTCCTGGGTGTCCCAGGCCTCCCTCACCCCATGACTGTTAGACACCAGCTCCCTATGACCCTCAGTGGAGGATGAAGCGGTTAAAGAGAATGTTTATGTGATAAATAGTAGAAAGAAAAATGGTTTTAACTTAAGCTATGGTGTTTTTCTCTATATTTGGTTCATTGTGGAAGAGTTAGTGTAACCAGTGAGTAGTAATGACTGATATCCTTCCTATCTCAGCATGGGAGCTCCATCTATTTTTCCTTAAACACGGTGTTGTGTTGAGATCTGTTTCCCCACCTGTCTCAGGGCACAATATTTCCCCCTGACAAATCGTACAAACGTGTGAGCTTTTTTCCCCTCTGATCATTAGACTTTATTAAGGATAGCTAACCATCAGGATGCTTTAAAGCATTTTTCCTAAAATACCACAGTTTAAAACAACAAAGCCTTAGAAAAATAAGTGAGTGAAGCTGGTGGAGAAACTGGAGAACACAGTTCAATAATGATGATTTAAAAGAAAAACATTCTGAATAGCTTCCAGTCAGCAGCAGCAAGCTTTAATCTTATTTGTGAGTTACTGAATCTCACAAATCAAACCACTCTGTTATATCAAACAATTTATAAAGACTTTCTGCTTACAGTTATTTCAAACTCTGCTGTATCTAAAACATTCTCTATCTTAGCTTTTCTAAAAACCCATTTCTCAAGCGGTATCTTTGCCTTTGTAAAGATGGGAGTTGTAGGTTATAGAGTCAAATACTTCTTTATCTCAGCTGTGTGCATAGGAAAGGAAAGGAGGACAGTTGTTTTGATGCATGCCGTTCAGACTCAGAGTTTTGGCCTTCAAAGACTCTCATTTTAATCAAGTTAAGGACAAATCAATCAGCAAATGGAGAAAACTTTAGCTGAATTCACAAGACAACAAAAAGTAATATGATTTCTAAAAATGCATAAACAAAAGGGGTCTAGACCCCCCTCTTTTTTTTTTGCTGTTTGATGGAGAATTGAGTCGTTGGGTTTTTTACTGTTATTTGAACACATTGGAGTCAAATTCTGCAAATGTCAGTGTGCATCATAAACAATGTGATCCAGTTCGCAGCCAGTCAAGGAGTTGTTTTAGAATCTACTTCAGTCTGAACACTAGGAAATAACAAATGTGTGTAGCACAAAACACCCCGAGACCTGATTTATATTCCATGCAAAATTATCATAGACCTAAAAGAATGCAGATGCAACCAAAGGTAGATCCAGATGACACCAAAGCTGCCTAAAAATGCCAGAGCTTGTATTTCTAAAGCAGCTTTTTAACATTGAAAAAATTCGTTAGCAACAGGATCACACACGCTTTAATGCTAATAAGTGCTGAGATCAAGCTTATCCCGGGGTGTTATAATAAATCAAAAAGTATCTGGAGCAAGGAGTTTCAAAGCCATAGAGGTCAATAGCTCTTCAGTTGGGCCAACTCCAGTGCTTTTATGTTATCGGAGACAGCAGGAGATAAAACTAATGCACGTTTGATACTTAGAGTGCAAAAGAAAACACGCTGCAAAGATGGGTAATCAACACACAATGAATGACCTGGCAAATCTGGAGGAAGTCAGACTGATTATGTACAGAAAGAGGAGATAATGAGTGATGGAAATGAGCAAAACTAGGGCAAACTGTTCTGAATGGTTCAGATGAGTGTTTGCTTCAACATATCTGATTTAAAGGAAGCTCCAGACTCCTAGTAAGGACCCATCAATTTAAACGTGGTGAAGCTGGAAATCATCTAAAACAAGGTTTAAATCCTTAAAGAGCCACTTTTCTGCATGCTGTCCTGCATCAACACACCTGAAATAAACGAACGGGTCATTAACATTCACATTCACATGGGGAAAAAGACAACATTCACATGTAAAAACATTAAAATAACACATGTGTTTTTTCCTTAAGGCGGAGCAGGGATGGATCTAAAATTTTCACAATGGTGGCCCCCTGAGGGCTTCAGTTGGTGACCTTTAGTTGAGTGTGCCCCAAGGACCAGTTATAGAAACTAATGTAAAATAAAAACAGGAAGTGAACCAAATACAGGACACAGAGATGGGGAAGATGCTGACTGAACACAGAAGATTAAAATCCAAACATTTAGATAATGCTATTTTTCATAATTTTAGTCCATTTTTATCATCCATTACATTTCAGACATGACTTACTCAATAAAGTTTGATCATTTTAAGTACAGTTTAAAGTTTAAAAAATACATTTAAAAAGTCATATTAACATCTTTATTGATTTATTTGACCTTTCTGCAAATTTCCTAATTCAAGTTTGACTGAAAGCAGAATTGATCTCTTGAATTTCACTGCACAATTTTTATGTTTTACTAAAACAACAACAAACAACAAAACTTTAAATCCAAGAAGAAGGCCTTGGCCAAAGCTTTCAACACATTCCAAAAAGTAAAACTAAAATATGAGTCATCAGCTTTCACTTCTAATATCTGTGCAGTATAACATCAAAACGTGGCAAGGACAGTTCAACATCACTTTTAGCATTTATTGTGTTTCGAACCTTCCTACTCATATGGCCGGCCACATAGCTCATCTTTTTTTGTAATTTTCTTTAGTCGTGTACAATATGGATGGCTGTAGTGCAAAAAAGTGGTGCAGTTCTTGCATTTCTTTTACCTACAACAGCTGGCTCTTATATTCTGGTAAAACATCCAACACTATCATATGCTCAGTGTATTTTATTTTCCCTACAATTAAGCCAAGGTGTCACCATCTTTCACAGCACAGGGGAAGAACCGACTCCTCTTTTTGACCTTTCAGAGGCCATCCTGTTGAGATTCCACACAGCGTCTCAAAATCAATATGTAGGTTCTGCGTTCCAAAGTTTTTAATGTTTAGGAAGCATCTTTTTCTCCTTTGTCAGCATAATTAAAATGTCACAACCGTCTCTTGATTGATGCATTTCAGCCAGATCTCGACTTTGACCCCTTAGCATGTCGTTGTTTTGAAAAGTGCTAAGCGGTGATAATAGATGGCTTTCCTGTAAACCGGAGCTCATTTTAAGTTTGATTTCTACGTACGTGTTAGGAGAATCTGCAAATAAAAGCTGTTTTGTGCTAAGACATATTGTGTCTTTGACTCAAATGAATCATCAAGTTCAACATTTGAGCCAACACCAGACTTTGTGTACTTGTGTTGTGTTATCGATTAAAGTTATCCAACACCATTTCATATACCGTATTGATTCGAATATAAGACGAGGTTTTTTTCGTTGAAAAAAATGTAAAATTGGGGGGGGGGGGGGGGGGGGGGGGGGGGGGGGTCGTCTTAAAATCGAGGTCTAACCAGTGACACATGCTGATAGTTGTTTGGGGTCATTACACGACTGCAACAGCAGAGGGCGCAGGCTTTTTCTAAAGGCGGCAGCAACAGGAAACACAGCTCAGATCGCGACTGGTACCGGTCTGGACCGGCCCAAAGTTACAGGCCCACTGGGGATTAGGATGCCCGATGGCCAGTCCAGCCCTGTCCACTTCCAGACCCAGGGCAGGTGCAGGTCTTCTGTTCAAGTGGACGGTTGAGGCAGATACGCCTCCTTCCCATGGACACAGGTCCTCGCACAGCTGCACAGCACCTTGGTCCGCTGTGCTGGCGCTGCATGTGTTACTGGTGGAGATACAGCGCTATTTCTGTTCCCTTAGATCAAGTTATTGGTGGGGACGCAATGAATCTATGCCCAGGACCTTCACTATTCTTCATTTGCAAATATTAAAGCAGTCTGTAATTTCGGTATTATTTAAACGACTTTCACAAAATTGTAATTAAAATAGTTTCTTTAAAAAGTGATTTAAGTCATTTTTCTGAAGATTAGTCTTGGAACGGGGGGGTCGTCTTATAATCGGGGTCGTCCTATATTCAGGTCAATCTGCCTTCTGTGTCAGTGTGTTGTCCTGCCAATGTGTGTGTGCACTTTTGCTTCTATCACTTTGAATCCATTGTGTTCTATTTTGTGTTTGCATGCGTCAGGTATGAACAATCTGTTTCCTTCCCTGTGGCGGAAACTACCAATCACATCTCTCCATCATCTTTCTTCATTACGTATTCATGAGTTTTTGTGTCTGCAGGGCTGTGATTGGCTCTTAATGAACAACTGACGGCATTATCAGTCAACCAATGCCACGCCAACAAAAATAAGTCAGTCAGAACAAAAGAAACACCAGTCAACCAAGGGTAGGGAAACATTATTCAACTCCAGCAGCGAGACAGCACAACCCTTGGGGAGGCAGACATATTGCTTGTTGTTGACTGCATGGCAGTATATGACCCTTGTAGCATCTCGGAGTCACTCATGATCAAGTGAGTACAACTTCAAATGCTAAGTGCGGTGGATAATTACAGCTGAGGAAAAGAAAAACATTTTGCAGATGTGGAATATAAAATGTAGTTTTTGTGTAAATAAACCCCCAGGGCCTTTATCGTGTCAGCTCCAACTTTTAAACCATTAGTCAAACTGAGTACAGAGATACTTCAGGCTTCAACAGGATCATATGAGCTCATAAATCTATGAACTGACCCTTTTTTCATCCTAAATTATTGTGGGAGCTTGCATTTTGCTAGAACTGGCTTCAATTATTTACTTGGTGCTCTGTTTTGTAATTTTGGTGTGTGAACGGAGGCTGTTAGCAGTAGGATCATTACCGTGCAGGTAGTGGTGGAATGAAAGCCACTGAATTAATGGGAGTTGTTTAGGTATGCATATTCCAGTGATGTTGAATGATTGCTGCTGCATGGTTACAAATAGACCCATCAAGAAAGGAGAACCACAATGCTTACTGGTAGTTTTTACCAATTTATTGCAATTGAAAACTGGCGATATAAAAACTATGATTAAGTAGGGACAGATGTATGGAAAAGATGCAAGTATTTTATGCAGCTTGTGTCTGTTTCTTGTGAGCTGATAATGGGAGTTTTAAGACCAGACAGTTTTGAAGACAATGAAGGGATTGTTAGTTCTACAATGGAAAAGTTGGAAAAACTTGCGTTGGAGATTGATTGTGTGGAAAACTCAGCACAAGCATGTCATTTATGCAGATCACCAATGAGCACAATGGGGGGACACCATGCTGTAGTGCTCGGCAGGCCATAGAAGATAAAGGCAACAGTAGCTTCCACTTTGGTAATGGAAGAACATTCATTTTGCTTGATCTGTTGATGTATCTATTTAAAGATGGATGATTTCTAACTCCTTATATCACTCTACAGCAGTGGTTCTCAATTATTTTGTCAGGTCCCCCTGCAAGCATAAATGCCCCCCCCCCC